>KE150886.1:36192-49601 GCA_000411095.1 Aethionema arabicum
TCGTTAGCTCGGAGAATAAGGAAGACATATTTGCCAAGTGCGATAAGTGTCATGGTATAGAGGATGAGTGAGAAAACGCCAATGACATCATCTTTGTGATGAATTCCTTGCGTAAAGGTGCTGGCGAAGACATACAATGGCGAGGTTCCTATGTCTCCGTAAACAATTCCCAAACTTTGAAATGCCAAACTTAGTGTCGCTCTCCAATTCACCTGCATCATATATAAATAAATACATGATCATTTACGAAAAACTATTAAAATAAAATATTATATCTTCTCTAATCGATAAATTTATATCCTTTTTTACAAATGTTATATAATTAAATGATGATTATAACAAATATGATGATTATGAGTTAGAAAAAACAAAATATGATGACAAATCTTCTTACTTATAAATCATAGTAGGTGAGAGAAAATAAAAAGGAGGTTTTTGCATATGTGTAAAACTTAGAAGATTTTTAGGAGATTAATTTTTAAATCGTTTATACCTTTTAAATATTTAGAAAAATTTAATAAATTAAATATCCCTAATTTTTCCAGAAATTATCCATATTTTTAGGGTTCTTCTAACTTTATTTATCTATGAAACGTATTTTAAAATATGTAAGATATATATTTTAAAACTAATTTTATATTGCAGGGTTTTGGATTATTTTAATAAATTAATATATATTGAAGTAAAAAAAGCATTTAATAGGCTTAATTATAATCGTTTTTTCAAAACTCGATAATAGGTTTAATTTAATAAAGTAAATAATATTTTTTACTAAATCGATTTCACAATTACGTTTCAAAAATAAAATATAAATATAATAACATTTTTAGTTAATTTAAAAAGAATTGAATTTTTTTTCAATTCTTTTTAAATTAATAAAAAATCATGGAAAATAGTAAATGATAAAATAGTAAATGATAAAATCATGGAAACTTTTTATTTTACTATAACTAACAAAAATATCAGTTTAAAAGATAAAATATTACTTGATATCTAATATCAAACTGTGTCTATATATATGTTTTCATTGTTTTCTAGCAATGTCATTTACTTTTTGTTATGTTGTTTTTATTCATGTTGTTAATGTTGTCCCAAATCCTATAACAACTATTTTCAAATAAGCTTTTAATATTTTATGTTTTAAACATATAATATTTTGAAAAAAGTTAAATGACTTTGGAATGTAGTTTTTATATCATGTAATTTTTCTTAAACTAAGTAAGTAGTTTCTTTTTCTTTTCATCGTCGGGTTGTACCAAAAAAGAATATCTTATACATCAAACTTTGAGTGTAGAATTTTTTTTTTTCTTAACATGTGGTCTTGTTGATGTGTAGAAAATTTTGTTTTAAATTAAATCTAAATATACTATTTTTTTCAAAAAATGACTTGTAAATGAATACCCATATTTATATGGTACAAAACTTTTCGGGGCACGAAAAATAATATAAAGTAGTTAAATAAAATATTTGGAAATTATTTTGAATTTAATTGACTAAATCAACTCTCCTTCAAATTTATCAATCTAAAATGATCATTTTTTAGAAAAAAAAATTGATCATTTTGGATGTCTAAAAACTTGATCATTTTGGACTTAAAAAATAAATAAAAGTTCACGAGTTAAAAAAATAAAAAGATTAAAAAAAATGTAAATAAAAACGGTTTTAAAAGTTATACAAAAAAAATAATTATCAAATATGTTTATATCAATACATAAGTATAATTTGGTCATGTATGTATATGCATACACATGTCTAACAATAAAAATAGTTTAACATTAAAATATACCAGAAAGATAAAAAGATGTATTGTTTTGTGAAATAGTTAAACTAAATATATTGAAAAATTAGCCGTAAATATTTTATGTTCATAAAGTTTACCATAAAATAAAACTTCATAATTAAGTTTTAAAAGAAAAAAAACATGGAAAAACGGAGAGGACAAAATTATAATTTGATTGAAAAAGATTTAACAAAATATATTTTGTATAATTTCCCAAAAAAAAATTAGTATAAAAAAAACTTGTTTTTTTGAATCAAAATATTTATTTAGTACAAAAAACAATGACAACCCTTCATAAAAATTGTGCTTCAAAAAGTTTAATTCAAAATAAAATCTTTTAAGAAAAATTTAAGCACACAATGTTCATAAAATTTAGCAAATATTAAAGTTTCCAGCAAAAAAAATAATTTAATAGAAAACAAATTAGCAAAATACATCATGTATAATTTCTTCGAAAAAATAGTATTATAAAAAGGTTTAAATTTTGTGGGCTTTTGAACTTTTTAACGCTAATTAAAGATATTTTTAAATCAAAAATTTTATATCAATTTTTAACTTCTTAAAAAAACTCATTTGAAAAGATATATAATTATCCGGTAAAAATTCAAAAGATAAAAAAAAAAAAAAATTATAATTGATTTTTTTGCCAAGAATATGACTTTCAACCCTTCTTTTTAATCAATTAAAAAAAAATTTTTGAAATCAGATTAGAATAAAACAAAATTGATAACAAACTTTGAGGTAGAACATTAATTTAAAAATTTTGTATGATAAATAAAACCGAACAAATAAACTAACCATTGTTCTTGAATTGAAATTGAAATCCATTGGTATTGTTGATAATGTGTTGATAATGTGTTTAGTGGTATCTTCTTAGTGACTATATTTTTTTGGTGCGATCGTAGTGACTATATATAGATGATTGATAATTAGTATTTTAATTAATTAAATAATTTAATCAATAAAATCATTTAATTAAATTTAGGATTATGAATCACGGGTGGTTAAATAATTTGTTGTATTTTTAGATTTTATATAATTATTAGAAGTATATAATATATATATATATATATATATAATGCATTAGAAGTATATATTATGGAGAACATATATAGCTACATTGTTTTCTTACGTAAATTGAGTATATATCAAATAACAGAATTTGTGCAATATATAAATATATATATCTCACGTATTATTAAAGGAAAAGTAATTAATTTTAATTTTGTATATATTTATAACTATTTTAGCGAAAGATCACAATGAGTAAGTCTTTGATATTTCATAGTTATATATATGCTAAAAAATTGGATTAAATGTTCAACTACTAGTAGAGGACATAAGGGAGATCATAATAGATTTTATTGATCTGTCATCATGTAATTAATATTTGTTTTTATATATCATCGAGAGATTAATTAGATGATACACCATTAATGAAACTATTAAAGAGGAAAAAATTGGATTAAATGCTCAACTAGAGAACATAAAGGAGATAATAGATTTTATTAAAGATTTAAACATTAATTAAACAAGATGATTTAAAAATAGTAAAAGAATGGGTAGAAAGTCAATATCAATGGAAGATATTATTAAAGATGGTGTTACCTTAATTTGATTTTGTCACTAAATAAATATCAATAGATTTGTTTTTGTTTTTCTTATTGATTTGCAACCAATTTTATTGAGATGCACAATTTAAAAATTATTGAACAAAAGTTTAGTGTTTAGGCCTTTTGGGTAATGTCGGAAATGGCCCAAAAGCAAATTTCATGACAGATTTTATTTCTATTTTATTACTAATATTTTGATAATTGAACTTGTTTCATACTTATAATAATGTATTTCTCTCTGCATTTATTGTCACCATACTACAAAAGAAGTAAAAGTGATATACATAACAGAATAAGTAAATCTACCAAATGATCAAAGTAGTATTCTTCAACATTATTTGCTAAGTTTGGGCGGATTATTCGTATAGTTCGGTACAGGTTTTTTCAGATTTTGAGTTTTTTCGAATTTTAAAAAGTCGAACCATTTGAGTTTTAACGTTCGGTTTGGATTCCGGATCGGATCGAAACTATAATCAAACAAAAAAAAATATATATTATATTTATGATGTTCAAAACATTATTTTTTCATACATTTTTGTTTTTAATACACAAGTTATTGTTTTTGAATATAATTAATAATATTTTTATTTTACATTGAATCTGATTTTTTGGGGTTTTCAGATTAGTTGGGTTCGGATCGGACTTAAACCAAACAGATTCAGTTCAGATTATTTCAAAACAGTTTGGATCAAGTTAATTCGGATCGGATAAAATATCCACCCCTACAATATATGTGTAATCTTGTTTATTTCATTGCCTATGAAACAATGACAAAACGGTAATGATGATAATTTACACTATAAAAAGGTCTAATCTAATTCCATATAATCACATAATCATGCACCTAACTCTCTTAAAAAAACAATATTTCCACTACCTTTTTTTTTCAACAACCTTTATTTCCAAAAAATCAATTTCATACTCCTATTTTTATGTAAAATTGAAGGTGTTGGATTTAAACGCTATATAAAAAAACAAAATATAATAAAGGTTAATTAGAAAAAGAAAATGTAACTAAACGCGTGGTCCAAATCTTAATTAATTTTCTATATGTTAATGTTCCTCCCTCATTCGTGTATAACAAACGCATGTTCGTCTGCATCTATTAATATAAATTAACAAAAAAAGAAAGGTGTAGATTAAACTATAATCACATCATCATGCATGCGTACCTAACTCCTATTTTTATGTAAAATTGAAGGTGTAGATTAAACTATATAAAAAAAACAAAATCTAATAATTGTTAATTGTTAATTACAAAAAGAAAATGTAATTAAAGGTGTGGTCCAAATCCATATGTCATCTAATACTCCTAAGGTGGAATGAAATAAATACCTTTTTGCCTTTCAAATTGTTTTCATGGTTATTAACTTCATCATCATCAATTTGCAAATCATCGTAAATACGTCGTTTTCTCGTGATAAAAAAAAATAATAAGGGAATATGAGTGATTAGTGAAAATAATAAATTGTGGATTTAATTATTTTCTTCCCTTAGTATTAATTTCATACAAAAGTGATAAAGGAAAACAATTAAATGACATAATAACTGATTCATAATCAGTAATTGTGGAGAGAGACATTCGATAAAAATCATTTCATTGACTAATTTTGATAAAAATAAGAATCTATCTATATATATATAGTGTTCATTTTCTTTGATTCTTAGTATAACTCAAATTTTAATAATTAGTTATCCCTTCTTAGACTCTTAGAATATATTGCCGATGAAAACTATATTGAATTTGAATTTGATAATGTGTTGATTAGTGATGTCCAGCTTCTTGTTGAGAAGTGAGACTATATATAGAAGATTGATAATTAGTAATTTGATTAATTAAATAATTTAATCAATAAAATCATTTAATTAAATGTACGATTATGAATCACGGGTGATTAAATAATTTGTTATATTTTTAGATTTTAAATAATTATTAGAAGTATATATTTACATCCCCATATTGTCATGAGAATTTGTATGAATTATACTTTCACACACCCTATTTTTGTTTTATACCCAATTGTGTTATAAGGTATCATATAACTTCTTATAACAAAATTTATGAGATATTATACTTTATATTTACTAATATAATATGTTATACGATGTTATAAAATGTTATAAGCGAGTGTATAAAACAAAAAAATAAGCTACAAATATGTATATACCTAAAACACATCTGCCAAAGTGCATTTAACTAATTCTCCCTATTGTCATGTTATACTTTTAAAGTATAAAACTAACATTTTGGTAGATTTTAATTATTTATTACAATCACAATTATTGAAGAATAGTAGAAAGAAGCTAAACAGTTTTTACTTAATTCACTTTATGTAATTTTTTTACTTTTTTTATTATATATTATAGAATTGTGGTGTTTTTAGATAAATATTAGAAGCATATATTTGCATCCTCATATTGTCATGTTATACTTTTAAAGTATAAAACGAACATTTTGGTAGATGCTAATTAATTATTACAATCACAATTATGGAAGAATAGTAGAAAGAAAGCTAAACCATTTTTACTTAATTCACTTTATGTAATTTTTTTTATATATTATAGAATTGTGGTATTTTTAGATAATTATTAGAAGTATATATTTGCACAAATATCGTGTTACAAAAAATATATAATGCATTAGAAATAGATATTATGGAGAACATATATAGCTACATTGTTTTCTTACGTAAATTGAGTATACATCAAATAAAAGAATTTGTGCTATATATATATATCTCATGTATTATTACAGGAAAAATAATTAATTTTAATTTTGTACACATTTATAACTATCTTAGCGAAAGATCACAATCAGTAATTCTTTGATATTTTATAGTTATATATATGCTCAAATATTGGATTAAATGCTGAACTACTAGTAGAGGACATAAGGGAGATCATAATAGATTTTATTGATTTGTCATCATGTAATTAATATTTGTTTTTACATATCATCAAGAGATTAATCACATGATACACCATTAGTGAGACTATTCAACAGGAAAAAATTGGATTAAATGCTCAACTACTAGTAGAAAACATAAGGGAGATAATAGATTTTATTAAAGATTTAAACATTAATTAAACAATATGATTTAAAAATAGCAAACAAAATGGGTAGAAAGTCAATATGAATGGAAGATATTATGAAAGATTTTGTTAGCTTAATTTGATTTTGTCACTTAATAAGTATCTATAGATTGTTTCTGTTTCTCTTATTAATTTGCAACCAATTTTATTGAGATGCCAAATTTAAAAATTATTGAACAAAAGTTTAGTGTTTAGGCCTTTTGGGTAATGCTGGAAATGGCCCGAAAGCCAAAATTTCATGAAAGATTTATTTCTATTTTATTACTAATATTTTGATAGCTAAATTTGTTTCATACTGATAATGTATTTCTCTCTGCATACACAGAAAAAGTAAAAGTGATATACATAACAGACGAAGTGACGAAAAAAAAAAAAAAACAGACGAAGTAAATCTACCAAATGATCAAAGCAGTATTGTTCAGTGTTCAACACTATTTGCTAAGTTTGGGCGGATTATTCGTATAATTTGGTACAAGTTTTTTCAGATTTTGAGTTTTTCGGATTTTAAAAAATTGAACCATTTGGGTTTTAAAGTTCGGATCGGTTCGCATTTTGGATTGGGTCGAAACCATAATCAAACAACAACAAATATAAATTATGTTTATGATGTTCAAAACATTTATTTTTTAATCGACAAGTTATTGTATTTGAATATAATTAATAATAATTTTATTTTTATTTTACATTTAATCGGATTTTTTGGGTTATTCGGATTATTTGGGGTTTGGTTCGGATTTAAAACGAAATTCAAACAAAAAAAATTAAGAACCGTTTGGATTTTATGAAACGAAATTCAAACTGATGGATTCAGTTTAGATTATTTCCGAACAGTTTGGGTTGAGTTAATTCAGATCGAATAAAATGTCCACACCTACTCTTTGCTATATTTGTAATCTTGTTTATTTCATTGTCTATGAGACGATGACAAAACAGTAATAATGATAATTTATACTATAAAAAAGTCTAATCTAATTCGCTATATTCACAGTATCATGCGTACCTAATTCTCTTCCAAAAAAAATATATATATATTTTCACTACCTTATTTCTTTATTTTTCAACAACCTTATTTCTAAAAAAATGTATTTGATGCTTCTATTTTTGTGTAAAATTGGAGGTGTAACGTGTAAGATCTAGAAGCTATATAACAAAAAAAAGCAAAATTTAGTAATTGTTAATTAGAAAAAGAAAATGTAATAAAACGCGTGGTCCAAATCCATATGCAATCTAATAAGGTGAAATGAAACAAATACATTTTTGTAATGTGTTGATCATCTCTTAGATTCTGAGATTCTATTTTTGTGTAAAACTGTAGGTGTATAAAAAAAGCAAAATCTAATAATTGTTAATTAGAAAAAGAAAATGTAATAAAAGGCGTACGTGGTCCAAATCCATATGTCATCTTTTTGCTAAACTTTTTGCTAAACTTGTTGCTAAAATCTAATAATTGTTAATTAGAAAAAGAAAATGCAATAAAAGGCGTGGTCCAAATCCTATGCAATCTAATAAGGGGGAATGACATAAATACTCTACCATTTTGCTAAACTTGTTGTTAATTAGTGTAAGTAAGCCTTGGTGATTTTTTTTATATATTATAGAATTGTGGTGTTTATATATAATTATTAGAAGTATATATTTGCATCCTCATATTGGCATCTTATACTTTTAAAGTATAAAACGATATTTTTGGTAGATGCTAACTATTTATTACAATCACAATTATTGAAGAATAGTAGAACGAAGCTAAACATTTTTTTTACTTCATTCACTTTATGTAATTTTTTTACTTTTTTTATTATATATTATAGAATTGTGGTGTTTTTAGATAAATATTAGAAGCGTATATTTGCATCCTCATATTGTGATGTTATACTTTTAAAGTTTAAAATTAACATTTTGGTAGATGTTAATTTTTTACGCGATTTGAAATGTTAGGATTATATATTATAGAACTATGGTGTTTTTAGAAAATTATTAGAATATATATGGGTTAATTAGTGAAATAAACATTTGAAAGACCAATTGTGGTTTATAGACATTGGATGGTTTATAAACATTTGGTGATTTGACATTTTACTTTTTACTTTTCCCTTTTTCTTTCCTCTTTTCCTCTTCATTTATTTTTTCTATTTTTTTTCTTTTTTTTCTTTTTTTTTCAATAATAAAGATTATATAATATGTTAAATACAAATTCAAAATTATATTGTACCGTTATAAATAATTTTATGACATTTTATATAAATTTATAACACTAATATATTAAAAAAAACATAATAAACATTATTATTTATTCAGTTATAAATTGTTATAAGCTATCTTATATAACCTTATAACACTAATACATTAAAAAAAAATAAGAAACATTATTATTTATTCAGTTATAAACTCTTATAAGCTATCTTATATAATCTTATAACACTTATATATTAAAAAAACATAAGAAACATTATTATTTATTCAGTTATAAACTGTTATAAGCTATCTTATATAACCTTATAACATTAATATATAAAAAAATATAAGAAACATTATTATTTATTCAGTTATAAATTGTTATAAGCTATCTTATATAACCTTATAACACTAATATATTAAAAAAAACATAAGAAACATTATTATTTATTCAGTTTTAAACTGTTATAAGCTATCTTATATAACCTTATAACACTATATATGTTGATATATTAAAAAAACAAACAAGTATATTCAGTTATAAGTCGTTATAAAATATTTTGTATAGTCTTATAAACAACATTTATGGTTAATATGTTAAAATATATATCATAAATTGTACTATATAGTATGTTATAAGCTGTTATAAATCATCTTATATACTTTTATAACACCATTTATGTTGATATATAAAAATGCATGTTACATTGTATTAGTTATAAATGTTATATGATATTTTATATAATCTTATAACTTTAATAATCAAAAATGAAAAAAAACATATGAAAAGAAATATTTGTGCAAGTATAAAAGGGAGAGAAAAAGACAAAGAGAGAGAAGAGAGGGAAAATAGATTGATTAGACGTGTATAAAGGAAATAAGAGAGGAGAGATAAATATGTATGTCTAAAATGCAAAAAGTGTACATACAAGGTCTATTTCATCCAATTTCTCAATATATATTTGCGCTAATATCTTGTTAAACAAATATATAATGCATTAGAAGTATAAATTATGGAGAACATATATATCTACATTGTTTTCTTACGTAAATTGAGTATACATCAAATAAAAGAATTTGTGCAATATATATATCTCATGTATTATTAAAGGAAAAGTAATTAATATTTATTTTTATCGATTTGTTTTTACATATCATTGAGAGATCAATCAGACGATACACCATTAGTGAGACTATTGAAAAGGAAAAATTTAGATTAAATGCTCAACTACTAGTAGAGGACATAAGGGAGATTAATAGATTTTATTAAAGATTTAAACATTAATTAAACAAGGTCACGAAATAAGTATCTATAGATTTGTTTTTGTTTCTCTTATTGATTTGCTATGAAAAAACGGAAAATATCTACTCTTATTAATAGAGAAAATTGGTTGCAAATGAAAAAGAGAAAAAATAAATAAATCTATAGATACTTATTTGGGATGAATGCAAAAATAACCATGAGGTTTGACGATTTCACCGGTCAAACCCTCACTTTTGAAAAGGTGTACAGAAAATCCTAACATTTCAAATCGCGCAAAAAAAACCCTCACGTTACAGACATTTTGCGCGATTTGAAACGTTAGAGTTTTTGGTACACCTTTTCAAAAATGAGGGTTTGACCAGTAAAATTGCTAAACTTTAGGGTTATTTTTGCATTCATCCCTACTTAGGGATACTTGTTAGATAATTTATACTATAAAAAAGTTTACTCTAATTCGATAAAATCACATTATCATGCGCATAGGCGGATGCATATATTTTTTTCACCGGGTGCACACATATAATACAAAAACAAAATAATTAATAATTAATTTGAAATTATATACTTAATTAATTATAATTAAAAAGTAATTAATGTTCATTTATGATTTAGTTGGTTAATGTCTAAGTACATATATTTATTAGTTTATTACCATATAAATGTCTCTAGAGTTTGCAACACATCAAACTCACCATTAAAATCAACACTATAAACAAGTAAAAAACTAAAAATATAATTTTGTCATAAAAANCAAACTCACCATTAAAATCAACACTATAAACAAGTAAAAAACTAAAAATATAATTTTGTCATAAAAATATTAATAAGGGAATATGAGTTATAAGGTAATATGAGTTATAAGAGAATATGAGTTATAACGGAATATGAGTTATTAAAAGAAAACAGAAGAAATATTAAAGAATTTATTAGGTAAATAATGACAAATGTAATGTAACGTATTTGTCCCTACAAATATTTAAATTAAATAAGTATTTGCTGAATAATTATTGGTTGTGTTCATTTATTGATTTAGTTGGTTAATATCTAAGTACATATATTTATTAGTTTATTACCATATAAATGTCTCTAGAGTTTGAGCTCGTGGTCTCTACAACACATCAAACTCACCATTAAAATTAACACTATAAACAAGTAAAAAACTAAAAATATAATTTTGTCATAAAAATAATTAATAAGGGAATATGAGTTATTAATGGAAATAATAAATTGTGGGTTTATTTTCTTCCGTTCGTACTAATTACACTAAAACGTGATAAAGGAAAATAAATTGTGGGTTTATATTTAAGCTAATTAACCTATCTTGTATTAGTAAATATAATCAAGATAAATATCCAGAAATCTCATTTGGGATTATCGCTTAAATGTAAAATAAAAATAAAATTAGTTTAATTATATTAGCCATTTAACACTAAGTTTGTTCAATATTAGCCATTTAAGAGATAACACCATTGGATTTTCTCAAAAAAAAAAAAGAAGACTAAAGGTGGTTCAATATTAGTCATTTAAGAGATAACCCCCGCTTGATGCTTCAAAATTGTTTTTATGTAATAATAATATTAATTTTAAATAATGTAATGAAATTTTTCTAATGAAGTTATCTCTTAAATGTAAAATAAAATTAAGATTAATTATATTAACCATTTAAAACTAGCGTTTAATATTATTTTTGTTTTAAATAATGTAGTGGATTTTTTTGAAATAGGGTTATCTTTTAAATGGGTTATCTCTTACATGTAAAATAAAATAAAAATAATATTAGTTACATTAACCATTTAAAACTAAAGTTTGTTCAATATTAAACATTTAAGAGATACCCCCATTTGATGCTTCTATTTTTTATGTAACATCTCATCTAAATTTAGATGAGATGTTAATACAAACAAGTATGTATTAAATTATACCAGTTTTAAATGGGTATCTCTTAAATGAGATTATCTCTAAAATTTAAAATAAAAATAAAATTAATATTAATTATATTAGTCACTTAAGACTAAAGTTGGTTCAATATTAGTGAGTCAACATATTAATAGAGTTATAGTTTAAATTTAACTTGATAAACAAACCGATCGGATCAAAACCGAATCACGGGTTTTGACCGAGTCATGGGTTTTTGCCGGGGTTTTTCAGGTTTTAGTGGGTCAACAATAACTTGGGTTTTTAATTTAAATCAGACCGGATTATCATCGGATCACCGAATTGACCGATCGGACTGGACGGGTCAACTGGGTTTTAAAACGCTGTATATTATACGAATATATATCCCATCAAGGATATATGTTGAATGCCAAAACAATGCTACCTATGAAATATTAATATTTGATGGACCCACGCAATTTTATATATTCTATAATAACAATAAAAATGGAACCCACTCATAATAGTTCTAACAAAAACTAGGGGAAATTAATATTTCATTATATTTTTGGAGATTACCCCACGAAATTGACATTTCAACAAACACTTTAAACGCTGCATATATTTCATGTGACAAATATTTTGTAACTATATATTAAATTTACATATATAACAAATAAAAAAAAGCATGTAAAAACAAAACCTATGAAATATTAATATTTGATGGACCCACGCAATTTTATATATTCTATAATAACAATAAAAATGGCCACTCATAATAGTTCTAACAAAAACTAGGGGAAATTGATATTTCATTTTATTTATTTTATTTTGGAGATTACCCCACGAAAATGACATTTCAACAAACACTTTAAACGCTGCATATATTTCATGTGAGCAATATTTTGTAACTATATATTAAATTTCCATATATAACAAATAAAAAAAGCATGTGAAAACAAAAACTAAATGTTTGAGAATTAATTTCACACTAATACAAAAATATATTATATAATACAAGCGATATATTTTTTGTTATTAAATAAATTAACAAGTTTATGCATATATGTTTTGTTGTTCATAAGGTGAAGTTGGGAGAATGAAATATTTAGTTTAGTTTATAGTATCAATGCATAATTGTATAAGATTATATTTGGTCGTGTATAAAATAAAATAGTATAGAAATATATTTAAATTTGTAATTAATTATTATAGGTATGTGCATTAATTAATATTCAATGTCTTAAATTATATAGCCAAGATTTAAATTCGTAAGGAAGAAAACAAAAAAAGGGGAAGTGCAAGTGGTCCAGTGGTCCTGTAGTTTAAAACAAAAAATAGCAATAAATCCTTTCGTAAGAGAAATTATTGTTGTCACATTTAATTCGCCTTTTTATAAATAAGGTATGTGCAAATGACTAATTTGCCTTTTTATAGGTATGTGCAAAATGATTTTTTTAGAGATAACGTTGTTAAAAATATATTAAAACCATTTGTAATATCTTTATGTTAAAACCATTTGATGTTTTCCAAATTTGAAAGAATAAAGAGAGTGTTGAAATAGATGTCTGTCCATATCTTTAACACTCTTTCTTTTTTTTTTTTTTTTTTT
>KE150888.1:0-27380 GCA_000411095.1 Aethionema arabicum
ATTTGATTTAAGTAAATTAATCTTAACCATTGATTTTAGTGGTTAATACACGAAAAGGTGTTATCAACCACTTGCATCTTTCGATTTTATTCTACACCATTAGATTTAAGTAAATTAATCTTAACCATTGATTATAAGTAGTTATTACACGAAAAGGTGTTATCCACCACTTGCATTTTTTCAATTTTAATCTACACCATTAGATTTAAGAAATTTAATCTTAACCATTGATTATAAGTGGTTATTACACGAAAAAGTGTTCTCAACCACTTGTATCTTTTCAGTTTTAATCTACATCATTAGATTTAAGTAAATTAATCTTAACCATTGATTCTATTGGTTATTAAACAAAAAGGTGTGTGTATGTGTTATCAATGACATCCATACAAATTTAATCTCAACCATTGATATAGATTGATGACATCATCAATAGTTTTGAAAATCAATCACAACCGTTGGATTAAAAATGATGACATCATCAGTCCCTAAAACTCATTTTGCTATTATATATAGATTTTAAATTTTGGTAAAGTTCGTTACTCAGAAATGGCCATTACTAATTAAATCATAGAGTAGTGGAATATATAAAATGCCACAATATTTATACATAGCGGCAATTAAATAATCATAAATAACACTACAATAATGTGTAACAGATAAGTAATTTTAACCTTTATTTGATTGCATTCATGAAATCTATATATTATAGTATATTTTGAAAAAAAATATATACTATTATAGTATATCATAAACCCATTTTTTCGAAAACTAAAGAAATTGATTTGTTTAGCAAATATTATATGAATATAAATGTACTTTGGTTTGGTGATCAATACACTTTAAATTTTATTTATTCATACCAAATTAATTAATTAAAATCTCGATAACGTAGATTTTTAATGTATAAAGACATATACAATAAATAATTAAAATGTAAAGTAGAAACCAAATAAGTTTAAATGAAGAAAAGGACAAATAATAAAAGAGGTGTTTGGTATTTCGGTGGTTACTAGGAAACTAAAATGTGGAGAACCATTCGATTTTGTGAATAATAATATTACAAGACAGGGAGTTTGGTGTATATTGTGGGTGGATAGAATAATAATTAGGCAGCACAATTTTTTTATTATATACTTCACCAAATTAATTACGCCAATAAAATATCTTACACCTTTTTAAAAAACAACTTTTTGTTTTAAGTTTTTTCTTAATGTAATTTATGGAGTTTGGAGAACAATCACTTTTATTTATGTCACATAGTTGTAAAGACTAATTCTTATTCTTTACGATGTTATGAGTGATATAAAATATTTTGGAATTTTTTTTGTAAAAAAAATTATCTATATATGTTTAATGTGATTTTGAAAACATACTACTCATATATTGAATATTAGAATAAATTATGAATATTTTATTTTAAGAAAATTAATCAAGTAGATACTTGAGCATGATACATACCATAAAGTAGGGGGGGAAAATCATTTTTCTATTAAGATCTAAGATGTTTTGATATTTAAATAATCTAAATAGCCTTTTAAAAAATTTCTCTTTGTCAACTCTTATAAAGTTATATTTTCTTAACTATCTTTTTGTACTTTCATTTTCCACTAGAAAAATAAATACTCATATATATATAGAATAAATGTTTATAATCATAAACACATCTAACCTTAATATACACCCCACCGTCCCTACCAAAGTCAAGCATGACATTTAAACATATTAAGTATTATTATATTAATACAATATAAACTTATTAAATACTAACATATATCGAAAGTATTTAGATGAAAAAACTTGAAAATAAGTGATAAAAATTGTATTTTTGCAGAATACAATTATCGTAAACATATACAAATTGTACAAAAATAAGTTAGGCCCAATAAGTTAGTTTGGCCCATTAAGTTAGTTAGGCCCATTAATTAAGCTAATTAGGAAATTTTTACGCTTCTCCGTTCAATTCCGCTTCTTTGGAGCCTCGTCATTTTCTTCTTCGTGAAGCTCCGTTCTTGCAGCGAAAATTGGAGACTCGAATCATTTATATATATGCGCATATATTGAATGTATATCTCTGTCGAGATCTTGTGTTTCTTTCACGGAAAGGTGCGATAACACCGTAGAGCTATTTTTCGGGGAAAAGCTATAGTTAGATATTTGTCTTTTATCCGTAGGGCTTTTTTTTTATTTTGAAGAGACGAATTCGTTTCAGGTTTAGGGATTGATTTTTTTCGTGGTGAAGAATTGGAAGAAAGGGAATCTAGGGTTTCTTGCTTCTTTTTTGTTTGACATTGTTGTTTTTTCTGCGGTAACCGATTTTGCGGATATGAGACCTGATGAGGAGTGGATTGATGGATCATGGACTGTAGATTGCGTGTGTGGTGTGAATTTTGATGATGGAAAAGAGATGGTGAATTGTGATGAATGTGGTGTTTGGGTTCATACACGTTGCTCCATGTACGTTAAAGGAGATGAGCTATTTGCTTGTCACAATTGCAAGATCAAAAGCAATGAAAATGACACAAAGGAAGCTGAAATCGCTCAGTTATTGGTTGAATTTCCAACCAAATCTTTAAGATTTGAAAGTTCAGGTGGTCAAAGTTTGCCATTAAGTCCTCCTTTTAGGTCTTGTACAGAGATTCCCATGGAAGAAAGGGTTCATGTACAAGGAATCCCAGGTGGAGATCTGGCTCTATTTGAACAGTTTTCATCTGTTTTCTCTCGTCAGTTGTGGAAATGTAGTGGTTATGTACCTAAGAAGTTTAAGTTTAAGTATAAGGAGTTTCCATGGTGGAATGAGAAGGAGAATGTATGTGAAAATGGTGTTACTGATCCTACATTTGGAGATGATGTTAAGGAAACTAAGCTTGGGATTAAAGACAGTAGTAGCAGTTTGGGATCTAGAGAAATGGAGATGAAACATTCTCAAAGTGTTCTTAACAAAGATAACAAGAGTTTGCTTCGTCCTTTGATTACAATTAAGAGGAGAAGAGAAGTGTTGAGAGTTTCTGAAGATCAGATAACAAAAAGGGTTAAAGTTACAGAGAAAGAGGAAGATGATAAGAATGATTATGTGCACAAAACAAGTTAACTGAACCATGTTTTGATCTACCATTGATTCTCAGCCATGGGAAGCTCGTAAGGATAGAGGTTCACAAGGTTTCAATGGTGAATTTGGGAGCAAGAAAGAGTGAGAGGTTCAAGGAAACTGTTGTTGAAGAATCCATTGATATGTAAGCAAAATCCTTTAGTAATGAATTTTGTTTATCTATCTAAATGTAATTAAACTCTTGACTTCAGGATTATATAAGAACTCACATTAACATGTTTTACTTTCTTTTATTAACAAAAATTATTTCAAAAGTAAATTTAGCATTTGCGTAGAGTAATATCAAACAAAAACTTGTGTTGTTTTTTTAAATTGGAGATATTTGAAAGTTACATTCTTATATATAAATTTATAACCACAAAAAATTTAAAAGTGAACAAAAAGTGGCAAATAGGTACAAAATATATATCAAACAAATTTTGTGATTCTTTACATTTTTTACACTATATAAAGTAAAACATATTACCTAAAACATATACATATTTGTTTGGTATGATATATTGCTGTCAAATAATTGTCTGGTAAAAAATACACTAGATTTTAATTTTAGTTTGAATATTATAAAATATAATTAACACAAGGCATGATTTCAACCAAAAGTTATAAACTACTATATTATTTTCTAATTAAAATTTTAAATTAACACAGATACATTAGTATATACTGTAATTGGAGCAAGAAAAAAAAGGTATATACTGTAAATGCAGATTTAAAAAAATAAAAAAAATGATGAAAAAAAGCGGTGGTGTTTGCTGGGAATTGGCCGTTGTTTATTGGAAACATCAGAGACCATAAATGGGATCGTGAATCCAACAAGAGTTCTCTCTATTTATGCTCTCGAATCCTCGCGTCCCTTCTCCGATTTCTCTCACCTTGTCCTCTCTGACTCTTTGTTTGTTTTTTTTTTTCTCCTTCAATTTAGGGTTCCTCTGAATAAACCCTTTCTCTTTCTTTCCTTGATTCAAGTCTTTTTCTTTGTCGTCATTCGTTGCTTCCGCAGAGAAAAAAGTGACCTTTCGGATTCCTTGGACTTGGGTTTTCTGTAAATTGATAGCTTTTTCTTGGATCCCATTGAGTTTCCGGTTATTTCGTTTGAAATCTTGTATACTCTCTAAGTTGTTGGTGTTTTCTGCTTCTGGGTTTGGTGGATCTTGATCGTTTAGTGTGATTCGATGACGATGATCATCCCAAATTCCGAATCCATGGTGGAAAACGGAGTCTGTGATTTTCCGTGCACGCCTGAGGAAGAGAAACGTATCGTGTCAGAGCTAACTACCGAGTCCGAGGATAATCTGAAGGAAGGAAACTTGTATTATGTGCTCTCCAACAGGTATTCTTCTTAGATTCCGCTCGATTTAGTACGCTATGTCTTCATTCTCCCGATTTTGACAGATACTAAATGTTAATTCTTAGATGATTCCACCTATTTTGTGAGTTCATGATCCAAGCAATATCATGCATGATGACTTCATTGTCAGGTTCAGCTCATAGGTTTTGTGAATTGGTAGCTCCTTTTATAAGTATTGCTTATGCTAACTGCTCCAGATTGATTTGTTGTTGTTCTAATGCTTCCCTATGCTCAAATCTAGAGCGATTTGGTAGGTTTAGATTTATGCCGTTTTGTGACTCTGGATCTAAAGCCAGATAAATTGATGGATTCCTTTTTAGTCATAATTAACGTTTTCTGTTAATGCAGATGGTACACAAGCTGGCAGAAATATGTTAGCCAATCAAATGATAGTCCAAGCTTAGAGCCCTCAGAAGTTCCAAGGCCTGGACCAATTGATAATCATGATATAATTGAAAGTACAAACGACACTAGTGATCCACAGCTTCGTAGATTGTTGGTGGAAGGGGAAGACTACGTTTTAGTTCCTCAAGAAGTTTGGAAAAGACTTTTTGAATGGTGACCATTTATTTCCTCTATCTTCAACACCTATTGTTGATAAAAACTTGAGTTTTCAAGGTCATAAGCTGTTTTTTTGGTATCTTTTAGGTATAATGGAGGTCCTGCAATACCAAGGAAGTTGATCTGTCAAGGGTTTTACAGTAGGAGTTATAGTGTAGAGGTTTATCCACTCTGCCTTATGTTAACAGACGGTAGAGATGAAAGTAGAACTGCGATACGGTTAGGAAAACAGGTATATGTGCCCCATTACACTACTCATACTCTTGTATATGCATATGCAGAGGTAGAGACTTTGGTTTTTCGCCATTAGTCTTTACTTTGGTCCTTTTTCTTAAATGGGTTGTTGTTTTTCAGGTTTCTATAAGGGAATTGTATGAGAAGGTTTGCGCTATGACAGGGGTAGCGAAAGAGAAGGTGAGTGTTTCAAAGTTTTGCTGGTGAAATACATATTTGTCTTGTTTGGAGATATGTTCTTTACTTCTTGTTATATGTATAAGTAGGCTCGCATTTGGGATTATTACGATAAGAGGAAAAACGTACCTTTGGATCCTTTATCTAATATGAGCCTAGAAGAGTCAAGCCTTCAGATGGACCAAGATGTAAGTATCTAAAGAATTATCGGTTACAGTGACTAAACCAAATTGCGTTTTCTCAACATTGTGATTGCTGCATTTTATACAGATTCTTCTTGAACTTGATGGGTCCTCTTCTTCTCAATATGCAATGAGCTCAGCAGGAAACGAGCTAGCTCTGGTACCTTTGGAACCTTCAAGGTCGTGTGTTACAATTGCTGGTGGTCCTACCCTATCTAACGGTCATTCCAGCACATCGAAATTAACTCTCTTTCAGAGAATCACTTCTGAAGATGATGGCTGTGATTCATTGAATGTTCCTGGAAAAGGAGAGAGAGGAGGATTAGCAGGATTGCAGAATTTGGGAAATACTTGCTTTATGAATAGTGCTCTTCAGTGTTTGGCCCACACACCTCCAATTGTTGAATATTTTCTGCAAGATTACAGCGATGACATAAATACAGATAATCCTTTAGGAATGCGTGTAAGTATTTGTTACTAAATGCCGTTTCTACTTCCTCATGTGAAGGTACACAATCTAAATGGTAGTTTCCAACTTTTTTTCGTTATCCAGGGTGAGCTTGCTGTTGCTTTTGGCGAACTTTTAAAGAAATTATGGTCTTCAGGAAGGAATGCAGTTGCACCGCGCTCTTTCAAAACAAAATTGGCTAGATTTGCTCCTCAATTTAGTGGTTACAATCAGCATGATTCTCAAGTAAGTCACTTTAATGGAACATAATTTAGCAGGTTGAGCAAATTCTTGAGTTCCTTGGTGTATAATGTGTTGAATCTTTGTTACAGGAATTGCTTGCTTTCCTATTGGATGGGTTACATGAAGATTTGAACAAGGTAAAACGAAAACCTTACATAGAACTTAAAGATTCCGATAGTCGTCCAGATGATGAAGTTGCTGAAGAGCTTTGGAACTATCATAAAGCCCGTAATGACTCTGTGATAGTTAACGTCTGCCAAGTAAGTGTATTCTTTAACCGTCTCTTAATCTTCTCGAATGATCTTTTGGTTGAGGTTTCTTATTCTGTATGTAATTTCTTTCAGGGTCAATACAAGTCAACACTGGTTTGCCCAGTTTGTGGAAAAATCTCAATCACATTTGATCCATTCATGTATTTGTCTTTACCTTTGCCATCAACACTTACAAGACAAATGACAGTTACGGTGTTTTATGGCGATGGAAGCCGTTGTCCAGAGCCATATACTGTAACAGTGCCTAAACATGGCTCTTGTAGAGATCTTAGTACAGCATTAGCAACTGCTTGCTGTTTAACTGATAATGAAAGCCTTTTACTTGCAGAGGTATGAGTTATAGCTTAATCTTATTTGTTCATCTTTTCTATGGAAGTCCCAACTAAAGTGACATGGTCTTCCTAGGTGTATGATCACAAGATCTTTAGGTATTTCGAGAATTCCATGGAGTCACTAAGTATAGTTAAAGATGATGAGCATATTGTTGCATACCGGTTGAATAAGCAGCAGAAAGGATTAGGAAAAACCAAACTTGAAATCCTCCATGGAAGGATTGAAAGGTGATTATTTGTCACTCAAATTAGTTATCTTTTCTGTCAACTAGGGCTCAGCTTTATGGTTTTAACTCTTGGATTCCACAGGACTGATCTGGAGAGTGTTCGAAGCAGCGACGTGAAGCTTTTTGGAACTCCTTTTGTCACTTATATTAACAAAGAGCCACTAAATGGAACTGAAATTGATGCAGTCATCTCAGGGTTTCTCTCACCTCTACACAAAGTTCATGTCTCATCAACTCAAAACGGAAGCGAAAATGGCCACATTGCTGATGAAGCATCTGAAAGTTTATCATCCACAGATACCGATATACACGATGCAGCATCTGATAAAGACTTATCATTTAGAATCTTCTTGACAGATGAGCATGGTTCGAACTTCAAGCCACTTCAGTCTGATTCTCCTGTAAACCCTGGTACTATAACAAGGGTTTTAGTCAATTGGACCAACGATGAGCACGAAAAATACGATTCAAGCTACTTAAAAGACCTTCCTGAGGTACATAAAACAAGCTTCTCTGCTAAAAAGACAAGACAAGAAGCAATATCTTTGTTTTCTTGCTTGGAGGCGTTTTTAGCAGAAGAACCTCTTGGACCAGACGATATGTGGTATAACACTCGAAGCTTGAACTTTGTGATTTTTTGATAAGATGATCGTTTTTCTCACCATTCTTAAAACAGGTTTTGTCCAGGCTGCAAAGAACATAGACAAGCAAACAAGAAGCTAGACTTATGGAAGTTACCAGATATTCTTGTTTTCCATCTAAAACGTTTCACATACAGCAGATATCTCAAGAACAAGATTGATACCTTTGTGAATTTCCCAATTCATGATCTAGACTTGAGGAAATACGTGAAAAACACGAATGGTGAGTCATATACATACGAGCTGTATGCTGTTAGCAATCATTATGGTGGACTTGGTGGTGGTCACTACACTGCTTACGCTAAGGTTAGTGACTCGATTGATTTCACTTAATCCAAAATCGATTCTTGTGTCACATAACTCTTTAAACTAATCATATTTTCGTCTCTGTTTCTGCAGTTGATTGATGACAACAAATGGTATGATTTCGATGATAGTCATGTTTCACCTGTAAATGAATCTGACATCAAAAGCTCGGCTGCTTATGTACTGTTCTACCGAAGAGTGATGAATGAAACAGAGACGCAATCAACTGAGATATCCATGACTGACATGGATTAGTCTGTTCAAGTTTTGTTGATGACGACACAATCGATTCTTTGTTATTTTGAAGTACTCAGAGAATTCTGCTACAGAGTTTATGGTGGGGATAATTTTTTGGGGGGGGGAGTGAAGAAAGTAATGAAAACAGAGAAGTTTTAGAAGGTGTTGTAAAGGTTACTAAGTAGCCATTGTTGTTCTTAGCTGTGTTGAAAAATGTTCAATATATTAGTATTTCACTCCTAAAGCACAGATTACTTTTGGTTCTAGGAATATAATGATTTTTTTTGAATTATGAAACTTAAATTCGTTGATATTTACATATCAAGAAAAGTCTACTTTCAAAATTTTAATGAAGTAATTGTGTCGAGTTAAAAAAACAAAAAATGAAGTAAATGTGTCTTATAATTTAAATGCTCGGCCCAGCCCAATACTAATCTATTTTTTTTTGAGCATTTAAATTATGAGAGCCCGCAGTGCAGATTAGTCCCACATCGAAAGAAACAAAGATAAGAGTGTTATATATATAGAGGAAACGAGACAGTACTGTTCGCCGAGCTTAGTAACGTGAGCTTGTGATCCAAGTGGAGGCTTTAAGGTAATGGGACGTTGGTTCGGTCCAAGTGGTCGGGTCCGGTTTGGGTTCATTACTGACCCGCCCGATCGAAGCCAGGAGTTGAGATCTGTGGTCTGAGCGAAGGCTCGAGCCACGTGTCTCCTAGAGGGGAGGTATTGCGTGAGGCTGGTTTCACAGTGGATGGATTACGGGTCAGATCCGTCTGGGCCCACTATGACCTCATGGGCCGTACACGATTGAACCATTACTTTTTTCTTTTTTTTTTTTAAGATTATTTTGGTCTTCGTTTTACAGCTATTTTTATTTCGTATTGGGTTTTAACACCTACATGCGTGTTTTGAATTTGTTATTAGCATATGATTTTTTTTTTCAATACTAAAAAAATATAAATTGAATAAAAACAAAAAATACAGTTGAAAATATTTGCATTACACACTTGAATTAATCAAACGTCTATCTAAAACAACGGAATTCAACACTTAATAATAATAAAATAGACCAAATGTTAGGAAAAACGATGTATTTAATTGACAATATATGCATAACACTTGAATTAATCAAATGTATATATATCTTTTTTTATCGCAAATTTTAATTTAATCAAGTCAAATGTTTATCGCAGAGGAATTCAACCCTTAATAATACTAATAAAATAAAATAAACCATATGGTCAGAAAAAAGATTTGTGACGTTAAAAATGTGGTGTCATCACACGGTGTTATTCACACCACCATCTCTTAATCTAATGCCTATATATTTGATACATCTCTCTCTTCTAAGTTTCATATCTCTCAACAAACTAACAAATAACAATCATGGAAGTTTCAGCAACATCAAAGCTTCTTGTCTCTGATTTCGCCTCCTCCGTTGGTCATGTTCCTGCTAACTACATCCGACCAATCTCTGACCGTCCAAACTTGTCCGATGTCGACACTTCCGGCGATGCAATCCCTCTTATTGATCTCAAAGATCTAAATGGACCTAATCGAGCAGATGTTATTCTTCAACTTGCTCATGCTTGCTCCTCTTATGGCTTCTTTCAGGTTTAAATTTACTATATATCTTTTATATCCTATATAGGATATAAATACATATTATATTTAGATATATATTTATTAAGATCGTTCAAGAGTGAATTCATATTGGTTTTATGTACGGTGGGGTCTGACCACAAAAAGTGAAACATTTGATTATAGTCTCACATGATATTATATGTTTTAAAGACCCTAAAATTGTGTAAAAGTATATTTGTATTTTAATGGTAAAACACTCTCTTCTTAAAGAAGAGACCATTGGTTCATTTCTTTATGTGTTTGGAGCCTCTAAAATCTCAGGACCTACCTGGTTTTATGTTTGACTTTCATGATTTTTTTCATATAATATAAAAGTTATGAAAACATGTTTTTGTTTGATGCTAACAATATTTTTTAATCTTTTTCTTGATGGTAGATCAAGAACCATGGAGTAGCTGATGAAACCGTTGAAAACATGATGACTCTCGCTAGAGACTTTTTCAAGCAACCAGAGAGCGAGAGACTAAAACATTACTCAGCAGATCCAACAAAGAAAACTCGAGTTTCCACAAGTTTCAACGTTGCTGGTGACAAAATCATGAATTGGAGAGATTACCTACGCTTCCATTGCTATCCTATCCAAGATTACATCGATGATTGGCCTTCAAGTCCAGCTTCTTTCAAAGAAGTCACAGCTGAGTATGCTACAAGCGTTAGAGCCTTAGTCTTGAGGCTTCTTGAAGCAATCTCTGAGAGCTTAGGTCTTGAAAAAGATGCTGTAAGTAATACACTAGGCAAACACGCTCAACACATGGCGTTTAACTACTATCCGCCATGTCCACAACCTGAGCTTACCTTTGGACTTCCTGGACATAAAGATCCAACGGTCATCACTATTCTTCTTCAAGATCAAGTCTCAGGTCTACAAGTCTTTAAAGATGGTAAATGGGTCTCTGTTCATCCTATTCCCAACACTTTCATTGTCAACGTTGGTGACCAGATGCAGGTTAGATTCAGATCAATTCTTGAAATATCACATCTCAAAACATGTTTTTTAGTTCCTAATGTTTAATTACTCTTTGTGTCCTCCTCTTACTTAGGTGATAAGTAATGATAAATACAAGAGTATTCTTCATAGAGCAATTGTGAATACTGAATCGGATCGTATCTCAATTCCAACGTTCTATTTTCCATCCACTGATGCAATCATTAGTCCTGCGGATAAGCTTATCGATGAGAAAGAGTCTCCTGCTGCTTACAAAAGCTATGAGTTTGTTGAGTATTGGGACAAGTTTTGGGAGAGATCTTTGGCTACAGAGAGCTGTCTCGACGCCTTCAAAACTTCCACCGCCTAAATATGCCTCTTCACTTATATATTATAATCACTATATATCCACAATAAGACTAAAATTCCCTTTTAAATTGTTCTATTTAATAAATGATAGTTTGAAGTTTCAACTTTCAACCGTGTATGTGTTTGTCAAAGAAATCTTGTGTTCTTAATTTATTGTTTTAATAAAATTTGTCTTTTAATTAATTACTAGATATTTTTCTGTATGGGATTAAAATGTTATATTATAAAATTATTTGTGTGAGATTAAAGTATTGTATTATGAAATTTTATTTTTTTAATACCATATTTAAGCAATTTTTTAAGCAAAAAAATGTTTATTTTAAATTTTATTTCTCAAATAATATTTCAAAAATTTCACTAACAATTTCATTGATTTAATATCGTACAACAGATCAAAATTTATAAATTATTGTTGTAAATAAATTATATTATATGTCTATATTTGAGGTTATCCAAAAATATAGATAAAATCTAAATTTTATATTTGTGTTTTAAAGATGATCAATTATTTATAAATGATTAAAATACAACTAAAAGTCTTACAAAAAGTTTTTAAATTAAAATATTAAATTTCTAAGAACATACCAACGTAATTTTTAACCTACGGGATTTCACAAACAGGCCAGAATCTATATATGTCAACTCCAAGATATTTACATAACAAGATAAACCTACTTCAAATTTTGTTAATCAAGTTGTTTACAGATAGAATTACGGTATATTATTGGGCTGGACCGACACTTTACAATAATATAAATCCGATGAACTAATTAGTCCCACATCGCATTCAAAACGAGTTAGTCCCACATCGAAGGAAGCAAAGATAACAGAATTATATATATAGCCAAGAAAAGACTGTACGGTTCTAGGCTAGTTAGGCGTTAAAATCCATAGGGCCCACTTATGGTCTCATGGGCCGATCCCTTTTGGAGCATAACTTTTTTGTTTCCCGTTGATCCACTATAAAACCCGTTTTAACACCTACACAATAACATAACACAATTTATTTTGGCCTATTGATTATATTATGCTATCATGTTAATAATATCTGCAAAAGGTTGATACTCAAAATATTTATAAAGTTATTTCATTACTCAATGTTTGGAGAAATGTTTTTTTTTCTGTTTCGAAGATTGCTACAATGACAAAAAAAACATTATGTCGGTGTTATTGTACAAATATTCAACAAATTTTGACGCATAAATTTTGTTGCTTGAACATGTTTGCTTATTTTTCATTGGGCATAAAAACTGAACCGAAAAACCAAACCGAAGTCGAATCGAAAAAAAAATCTAGAACCAAACTGGAACCGGTGTAAAGTACCTATTAGATCCTATAAACTCGGGATCCATATCGGATAATAACCGGAACCGAACCGATATCCATTGGATACCCGAAAGTAACCAAACTTTTTTTTTCGGGTATTTTTTTGATATTTTTAGTAATTTTTAGGGGTTTTGAATATTTTTCTTGTTTTCTTTGTATTTTTTGATTTTTCGTGTAATTTTTAAGTTTTTTGGGTATTTTGCTGATTTTCTTATCAAGTATCCGAACCCGAACCGAACTTGAACCGAACCGGAACCGAAATCTTCAAAGAATCGTATGGATCCTATAGTCATGGAACCAAATAACCAAAAATACCAAACCGAAACCGAATGGGTACCCAAATGCCCAGACCTATTTGTCACCATATCAGCTACAACGTTCAAAAAGTAAAAAATTAAATAGTAAAATTTTCTTGAAATCACTAATGGCGAAAACCTATAGCCAAATGCGTGACAAATACAACTGGCCTTTGTTACCAACAACAAGAAGTAAACGAACTTGATGATGCCTCCTATTGATATATCGATACAGATCTCAGAGAATCCGTTGCTGTTGTGTCACTTTCCCCTTGACGACAAAACGAACAGAGATGTAAATTAAACCGTAGTTCTCAATAATTGTTTATTTCAAATTGATTTGCATATCACATTTTTAGTATTAAATAAAACAAACCACTTCACTAAAAAACACACTATGATTCAAACACACATATGCACATTACTTGATTTAATCTAATGAATATTTAAAACAACGCAATCAAAACAACACCAATAAAAAATAATAAAATAAACCATATGATACAAAATAATGTGATGCTAAAAGATACGATCTGGTATCATAATGTGTATATATTTGCTATCTGTGAGTTTCATATCTCAACAGAGACTTAACAATCATGGAAGTTTCAGCAACATCAAAGCTCCTTGTGTCTGATTTCGCCTCTACCGTTGACCATGTTCCTTCTAACTACATCCGACCAATCTCTGACCGTCCAAACTTGTCGGAAGTCGACACTTCCAGCGATTCAATCCCTCTTATCGATCTCAAAGATCTAAATGGACCTAATCGAGCAAATGTTATTCATCAACTTGCTCATGCTTGCTCCTCTTATGGCTTCTTTCAGGTTTCAATTTACTCTATATCTTTTGTATATATTTATTAAAGTCTCCAAGAGTGAATTCCAATTGGTTTGAGTTTGAATTTAATGTTTTTGTTTAATAGAATATCAAATTTTAGTAAATTAAAAGAATTAAAACCGATCTAAAACATGTTTTGTACAGATCAAGAACCATGGAGTAGCTGATACAACAGTTGAAAACATGTTATCGGTGACTAGAGAGTTTTTCAAGCAACCAGAGAGCGAGAGAGTGAAACATTACTCATCAGATCCAACAAAGAAAACTCGAGTTTCCACAAGTTTCAACGTTGCTGGCGACAAAGTCATGAATTGGAGAGACTTTCTACGACTCCATTGCTACCCTGTCCAAGATTACATCGATGATTGGCCTTCAAGTCCTCCTTCTTTCAAAGAGATCACAGCTGAGTATGCTACAAGCGTTAGAGCCTTAGTCTTGAGGCTTCTTGAAGCCATCTCTGAAAGCTTAGGCCTTGAAAAGGACACTGTAAGCAGTAAACTTGGGAAACATGCTCAACACATGGCGTTTAACTACTATCCTCCATGTCCAGAGCCTGAACTCACCTTTGGACTTCCTGGACATAAAGATCCAACAGTCATCACTGTTCTTCTTCAAGATCAAGTCTCAGGTCTACAAATCTTTAAGGATGATAAATGGGTCGCTGTTCGTCCTGTTCCCAACACTTTCATCATCAATATCGGTGACCAGATGCAGGTTAGATTCAGATCCGTTCTTCAAAAATGACATCTTTAAACATATTTAATTAGTAGTTCCTAATGTTTAATTACTCTTTGTGTCCTCCTCTTACTTAGGTGATAAGCAATGACAAATACAAGAGTGTGCTTCATAGAGCAATTGTGAATACTGAATCAGATCGTATCTCAATTCCAACGTTCTATTTTCCATCGACTGATGCAGTGATTAGTCCTGCGGATAAGCTCATCGATGAAGTAAACTCTCCTGCTGCTTACAATAGCTTCCCCTTTGTTGAGTATTGGGACAAGTTTTGGCAAAGATCTTTGTCCACAGAGAGCTGTCTTGACGCCTTCAAAGCTTCCACCGCCTAAATATGCCTCTTCACTTAATTTCCTCTGTTTTAAATAATAGTTTCAAGTTTCAATATCAGTGTATGTTTTGTTAAAGAAATTGTTGTTTTATTAATTTAATAAAATATGTCTTTTTTCTTAGAATAAAATATGTTCTTTAATTAACTCTATGTCTCTATCTTGATTTTTGATACTCTAAAATATTTTGGGTGGAAAAATCAACTCTAGAATATTTAATTTATCTCACCAATATTAAAAACGCATATAATTGATTGGATCTAAAATATTTTAAACGCATGTAATTGGATCTAAAATGTTTTAAACGCATGTAATTGGATCTACAATATTAAACGCATTATATAATTGGATCTGGAAACAATTAATCCCACATCGGAATTAAAGTATATTATTATTGGGCTGGGCCGACCATTACTGACCCGCCCGATCCAAGCCAAGTGGAGGCATCAAGTGGAGGCATCAAGTGGTCGGGTCCGGTTTGGGTTCATTACTGACCCGCCCGATCCAAGCCAGGAGTTGAGATCTGTGGTCTGAGCGAAGGCTCGAGCCACGTGTCTCCTAGAGGGGAGGTATTGCGTGAGGCTGGTTTCACAGAGCAGCGAGCACTCTTCCGTTCTTGGCAGTGGATGGATTACGGGTTAGATCCACCCGGGCCCACTAATGGCCTCATGGGCCGAACACAATTGGACCATTACTTTTTGTTCTTTTTCTGCCCTAACCCGTTTAGTTCCTTCGTGATCAAGAAATCGATAATCTCTTTGACTCTGTCTCTAACATTTGAATATGTCACATATAGATTATTTGAATATATCTTATAAGTAATACTATATTTAAAATATCTTACCACTATAATTTATAATATTATTTATTTTGCCGTTTTAGTAATAATATTATATTTAATTATTTATTACAATGTTATTGAANGAAGGCTCGAGCCACGTGTCTCCTAGAGGAGAGGTACTGCGTGAGGCTGGTTTCACAGAGCAGCGAGCACTCTTCCGTTCTTGGCAGTGGATGGATTACGGGTTAGATCCACCCGGGCCCACTAATGGCCTCATGGGCCGAACACAATTGGACCATTACTTTTTGTTCTTTTTCTGCCCTAACCCGTTTAGTTCCTTCGTGATCAAGAAATCGATAATCTCTTTGACTCTGTCTCTAACATTTGAATATGTCACATATAGATTATTTGAATATATCTTATAAGTAATACTATATTTAAAATATCTTACCACTATAATTTATAATATTATTTATTTTGCCGTTTTAGTAATAATATTATATTTAATTATTTATTACAATGTTATTGAAATAATAATAGATATATAAATATTTTATGCGTATAAATTCACCATGTTGAATATATGTATATAGTATATGTAATTGTATGATCAAATGTAATTATATTTAATTGAGAGATGTTTTAAAATATCTTAATTCAAAAATATAGTTGTAACCTAAATGGCTTTTAAAATTTTTTTTTTTTATCGTATTTGTGAAAAGAAAAACATTTCGGATACACACTAATAAATTAAATTAAAGTATTTTATAAAAAGGTAAGGTGAACTGAGTTCTTAAAATTATTTTATTCAATATTATAATAGTGTATACAAAAAAATATAGTTGTAACCTACATGTCTTTTTTTTTTATAATTTTTTTTATCGTAGGAGTATTTGTGAAAAAAAATATATTTTGGATACACACTAATAAATGAAATTAGAGTATTTTATAAAAAAAGTAAGGTGAACTGCGTTATTTCTTAAAAATAATTTTATTCAATATATAAATGGTTTATAAAAAATATACTCTAAATTTAATAAATCTGGAGTCATTCAACATCTTCTTGTTCATACAGCCAAGAACTGCGCTAGTGTTCTTAATCTAACAGAATCTAATCATGACACAGAATTATTCAGAGATGTTTGACATTTATTTAACTATTTTTTTTCCCAATGTGACATTTATTTAAAAACTCAAATAATTAGATATTAATTCTATTACGATCGAAAAGATTGACTTTGACAAATACGACAAGAACGTGTAATCAACTAACAAAAAACAGAGCAAGTTCATGATACATCTGAGACAAAGTCTAATCCTCGTAGGTCAATTTCTTATATAAACCCTCTTAACTTATCATAAAATATACTTTCAAAAGAGAAAAAATGGGTCATACTACAATTCTTGTGGCTTTAATTCTCTCTATACTTGTGAATTTGCAGAGCAATTTCATCGCAGCTGATGTTTCTGACACCAAGGTAACTAAACTTTACAAGTAATCTCTCTTTTAATCAGACAAATTAAGTACAATTCTTGATTTTTTTTGTTTTTATCAATAGGTTTATATAGTTTATCTTGGAGAGAAAGAACATGATGATCCTGATTCTGTTACTGAATCTCATCATCAAATACTTTGGTCACTTCTTGGAAGGTATATATACATAAACATTTCCAAAATTACACATACTTATATGTGAAAAGATGAACAGATTAGTTCCTTAAATCTATTCTAATGTTTTAGCCAAGAAGCTGTACATGAATCAATAGTGTACAGCTATCGCCATGGCTTCTCAGGTTTTGCAGCAAAACTCACAGTATCTCAAGCTCAACAAGTTTCAGGTACTTGTTTTAAAGTCTTAAACTCTTCTATCTTCTTGATTTTGACATAACATAACCCAATAACTTACATTTTTCTCAACAGAATTGCCTGAAGTTGTTCATGTTATACCAAATACATTATATGAATTGGCTACAACAAGAACTTGGGAATACTTGCGCATATCTCCAGGCAGTTCAAAGAGTCTATTACATAAAGCAAACATGGGAAGTCAAGTGATTGTTGGAGTTATCGACACAGGAGTGTGGCCAGAGTCTCAAATGTATAATGACAAAGGATATGGACCGATACCGAAACGATGGAAAGGAGGTTGTCAAAACGGAGAATCTTTCAATGCTTCGATTCATTGCAACAAAAAACTAATCGGAGCAAAGTTTTTCAGTGATGGTTTTCTTGCTGAATTTGGACCAACTTCAATCACTAATGAAACTGAGTATATATCTCCAAGAGACTTTAACGGTCATGGAACTCATGTCTCGTCAACAGTAGCTGGCTCTTTTGTGTCTAATGTAGACTATGGAGGTCTAGGAAAAGGAACTGTGAGAGGTGGTGCACCACGTGCACATATAGCGGTTTATAAAGCGTGTTGGCTTGCAAGAGGATCATGTTCAGGAGCTGATGTTTTGAAAGCTATAGATGTTGCTATACATGATGGTGTTGATGTTTTGTCACTTTCTTTAGCACCTTCAGTTCCTCTTTATCCAGAAACTGATGTTAGAAGTTTAGCTTCTGTTGGAGCTTTTCACGCAGTTGCAAAGGGGATACCTGTTGTTGTTGCTGCTGGTAATGCTGGTCCCACGGCTCAAACTGTAGCTAATGTTGCTCCTTGGTTCTTTACAGTGGCTGCAACCACTTTAGACCGGGCTTTTCCTACAGCTATCACATTAGGAAACAATGTAACAACACTGGTATGTGTCAAATCATTATCAGAACTTTGATAAGTTTTTGTTTTCAGTGTTTTGAACTCTGGAATTGAATGTTTTAGGGTCAAGCGAAATTTGGTGGTCCAGATCTTGGGTTTGTTGGTCTTGCTTATCCAATTTCCGGGTAATTTAACATCAAAATTACTGATTTCTCTGTGAGGTTACGTTTTCTGATTGAGTTTTTTTTTTGCATTTGCAGTGATTGTGCAACAGTGTCCACAAGTGAAGTAACAGGAAAAGTTGTGTTATGTTTCACAACAAGAATAAACGCAGCTATAACATCTGTGAGAAATGCTGGTGGTCTTGGGATAATCATTGCAGCAAATCCAACATATTTGCTTCCTGCAACTGCTGAGTTTCCAGTTGTTTCTGTAGATTTTGAGCTTGGAACTGATATCTTGTTCTATATACGTTCCGAAAGGTATCGCTATAGACCTCTCCTTAACCAAATCTTTCATAGATTTCAACTTCTTTGACTCGAATTCTTGGATTTTCAGTTCTCCAGTTGTAAGGATTCAGGCTTCAAGAACACTAGTTGGACAACCTGTAGCAACTAAGGTTGCAACGTTTTCATCAAGAGGACCTAATTCAATTTCTCCAGCAATTCTTAAGGTATTTGTATAAACATCTTATAAGATTCTCTGTTTTGTAATGGTCTAATGATAAGTTTTTTGTGTGATTACAGCCGGATATAGCAGCACCTGGTGTAAACATCTTAGCAGCTACTTCACTTGATGATTCCACAAACGTCAAAGGATATACCATGAAATCAGGAACATCAATGGCTACTCCTATTGTTTCAGGAATCGTTGTACTTCTCAAATCATTACATCCTCTGTGGTCTCCTTCTGCTATCAGATCAGCTATTGTCACAACAGCTTGGAAAACTGATCCATTAGGAGAACCGGTTTTCGCAGATGGATCAAACCGTAAGCTAGCTGATGCATTTGATTATGGAGGAGGTGTTATAAATCCAGAGAAAGCTGCAGATCCTGGTCTGGTTTACGACATGAGCACACAAGACTACACTATGTACTTGTGCTCTGTTGAATACCCTGACATCTCAATTTCTAGAGTTCTTGGGAAAACAACAGTTTGTCCTCGTCCTAGACCTTCTGTTCTTGATCTTAACTTGCCTTCTATTACAATACCGAATCTTCGAAGTGAAGTTACTCTCACTAGAACTGTTTCTAACGTTGGACCGGTTAATTCAGTTTATAAAGTGGTGATTGATTCTCCACAAGGTGTTATTGTGACTGTTACGCCAACGACTTTAGTGTTTGATGCTACAAGAAAAAAACTATCTTTCAAAGTTAAGGTTTTGACTACACATAAAGTTAACACTGGATATTACTTTGGAAGCTTGACTTGGACCGATAATGTGCATTATGTGGTTATTCCAGTATCTGTGAGGACACAGATCCTGCAACGGTATCAAGATGAGAATTGATGATGACCAAGAATCAAATTTGTGTGCGTGTAAGCTAATAACTGTGTTTTTTTTTTATTGCATAAAGCAAATAACTGTTGTATTCAAGTTTTGTTTTTTGTCAATGTTGTATTCAAGCATTTATGTAACTTTTGTTGTTGTTTAATTGAGTCCGTATTTTGAAATCGGAATCGTCATAAAGTGATGAATGCGAATAAGCTTGAGGAAAAGGGGAAAACTCGTCTGAGTTAAACCTAGCCGCCATTAACGGAGTTTAACTAAATCTCCTGGAGAATGGGATCAAACCCTAGATCATCGAACGGAAAAAAAAATCGAGAATTGCAGAAAGAAAACAATTAAATCAAGGATAACCATTGTTATGGTTAGATGGTTATTAAGTAAACCGAGTTTGGTTTACTTATCCAATTTATTGGTTAACTATATAAATAAACTTTGGGATTAATTTTAGGTTTAGGGGTTTTAATTTTATCATCATCCTCGACTTTTTACTTTTTTTTATTTCTCTCTTTGAAGAAGGTTCTTCTATGTCTTCTTGTTCTTCGATTCATGAACTGCGATTCAAAGATTTAATGAAAACCCAGAAGTGGATGACTTCAGGGGTAGAGAAATCAAAGAAAAACACTCAATTTTTTTTAAAATTAGGGTTCATATGGAATTTGGGGATTAGAGAACAAAGGAGAAACTTAATCAATGCGGTGCCTCACATAAAGTTAAATAATTAGATACATACAGGTATACAGTGTAATGTAAATTATATAATACATATATTTATATATACAAATCTCACGATGGTTAGTTTTTGTTGGTTTCAGTTCTGATCGTAGTAATTCTGCAGAATTTGCGTTCTGAAAGACAAAGGAATGGTGACATTATGAACAGAATCAGTCCAAGTCAAGCTTCCAAAGTAATAACCAGTGTTGATTTTGTGTGTGGTCGAGACTCGGACTTGGAAAGAGACCTTTGTAGTTGCAGAGTTGAAAACTAATGTTTCCGGCGTCACAACCACTTGATACCCTACCGGAGACTCGACGGTTACATTATAGACCGAGTCGACTGGTCCAACGTTAGTGACGATTCTGGTTAAAGTAACTTCTTCTTTGAGATTTGGGATTGTAATGGAAGGCAAGTTGAAATCAAGAACTGAAGGTTTGGGATTTGAACAGACTTTCACTTTTCCGATAAATTGAGAGATTGATGTTTCGTTGTAACCAACAGAACACATGTACAGAACATAGTCGTCTTCTCCTAAGTCGTAGATTAGACCTGGATCTGCAGCTCTCTCTGGATTCACAATCCCTGCTCCATAGTCAAATGAATCAGCTGGTTTACGAGATTCTCCTTCTGCGAAAATCTGTTCTCCATTTGGATCTGTTCTCCAAGCTGTAGTGGCAATGGCTGATCTCATGGCGGCAGGTGACCAATCAGGGTGTTTAGCTTTGAGAAGAGCAATAACTCCTGCAATAGCAGGAGTCGCCATTGATGTTCCTGAAAGCATAATGAATCCTTTGTCGTTGAGAGTTACATTGGGGGTTGTAGCTGCTAAAATGTTGACTCCAGGTGCTGCTATATCAGGCTACATTACAATTTACAACATAAGTTAGGGATTCATATGATTCAAATGAGATAAATTCATGTGTTGTACAACACAACATACTTTGAGGATTGCTGCTGCAATTGAATTAGGTCCTCTTGATGAGAAACCTGCAACCTTTGTACCCACTGGTTGTCCAATAAGTGTTTTAGATGGTTGGATGCTTGCAACAGGAGATCTGCAAACGAAAAATCCGGTTAAAGAAAGTCTCAAATGTTGATATATTTCTTAAATTGGATGTATAATTCATGTTTTCATACCCAGTGGAACGTATGTAGAGAAGTATATCAGTTCCAATCTCGTAATCAACTGCAACACAAGGGAAATCATCTGGACATGGTCTATGAACAGTGCCAGGGGTTCTTGCAACGATTACACCAAGACCACCAGCTTCCTTCACATCAAACGCAGCACTCGATACAACACGACTGGAAGTTGATGTCGTGAAACATAACACCACTTTACCCGCCATTGTAACATTAGAATTGAAGAAAAGAAGCTCACAATCTCTGAAAAATGTTGCAAGAACCAAGTTTGATGTCAGAGAACAGAATCTTCTTCATATTCAAAGATGAGAAACTAGAGTTGTTACATTACCCAGTAAAAGTTTCGTTGCTGTCCCCTGGATTCTCTGGATACACCAAGCTAGTAAATCCAAGTTCTGGACCTGTGTACATAGCCTGACCCTGCAATATACAGAATCCCACCTTAAGACAGATTTGCAGAGTACATTATAAGATATGGTGGAAGTCTGAATTACCAGTATTGCTTTATTGTTTCCAAGTGTAATCGGAGTAGGAAAGGACCGATCTAAAGTACTTGCAGCAACTGTAATGATCCAAGGAGCTGTATTTGTGATGGTCTGAGCAGTTGGACCAGAGTTCCCACCAGCACAAACCACTGTAATACCCTTTAAAACGGCATGGAAAGCTCCAGTAGTAATCCCATCTCTAATATCAGTTTCAGCATCCATGGGAACTTCAGATCCCAAAGAAAGAGACAGAACATGAACACCATCATTAATAGCTTCATCCATTGCTTTCAAGATATCAGCAGAATAACAACCTGTAGAGCCTCTTATATACCAACATGCTTTATACATTGCTATACGAGCGCGTGGTGCTCCACCTCTTATAGTACCACCAGCTAACCCCTTGTAGCTAATTTCAGGGACAAAGGAGCCGCCTGCTATGCTAGCCACATGTGTACCATGGCCGTTTAGGTCTCTAGGGGAAAGGAATTCAATTGAACTTGTGGCGTTAAATCCTTCGTTATCTGCAAGAAAAGCATCAGGGAAGAACTTAGCTCCTATGAGTTTTCTGTTGCAGTTAGAAGAGTTGAACTCTTCTCCNCACAGCTTCCTTTCCAGTTACTTGGTACTGGTCCAATTCCATTATCGTTAAATACTTCAGATTCTGGCCACACTCCTGCAGTTACAGACAACAGTCTTTAGTTATTTATATGGTAAAAAAGAAGAATCTGTGTACAAATTTACACTGATATATATATATACCTGTGTCAACAATGCCAATGATTACTTCTTCACCCATGGTAGTGTCGTTTAAAAGATTCTTGGGATTTGCAGGAGAAAGGCCTAAGTAATCCCAAGTTCGAGTTGTTGCTAATTTGTAGAAACGATCTTGTGTGACATGAACAACTTCAGGAAGATCTGTACAATCAAGAGATGGTGTTTATGATTTGTGAGATGTAAAGAAAAGAAGAGAGTTTAATTAAGAGTAAAAGTACCTGCTAATTTCTTGGCTTGGGATTTGGTAAGTTTAGCTGCAAAACCTGAGAAGCCATGTCGATAACTATACACCATTGAATCATGAGCTTCTTCTTCGCTGTAACAAAGCAAGAAAACACAAGAGTTTTGAGTAACAGTAACATACTTGAGATGACGAAACTACCCTTTACATACCTTCCAAAAAGTGACGTTAACATCCGATGATGAGATTCCGTGACAAATTCAGGATCATCATGTTGTTTATCACCCAAATACACTATATGAACCTATTCAATATCAAAACAAGTAACCAAATTTATTAAGTCTCTGTATATGTTTTCTGGTGAAAAAACAGAGCTTTTGATTACCTTTCTTTCACCCGCTGCTTGTGCCAAGAAGCTGCTTTGTTTATTCAAAAATATTACAACACTTAGTAGCAGAAGACTTGATATTTTGTAATTCCTCATTTTAGGCAGAAAAGAGAGTTCGATCTATGTTTTTGTTTAAATGTTTTTGGTGAGAAATGATGAAGAAGTAAAGGCATTTATATAAGATGTCTTGCAGTACGTAAGATAAAATTGACCAAGAATATTTCTAATTCTTGGAATGGTTCTTTTTGCTTGTTTGAATCTGCTAAACATGGTCATAAATCATAATTAATTACAAAGTATTAAGTTAATTAAATTCAATCCCAGATAATGTAAAGAATATATTAAGCTCAAGTATTGAACTAGGCTATGATTTCTACTCAGTCCAATTTCTTTGGCAATTTGAAGTTGGAACAAGTCTAGAGTAATTAGGAAAATTATAAAAACACGTTACTAAAAATATTAAAAAATATATAAGTTCGTTTGCTAGTTTTTAGAGCTTTACTTGGTATGTTATGTTTCATGCTGATTTTTTCGCTTAATAGAAAATTATTTATTTAAATAAATAAAAGTCTATGATATAACATATGATGTAAATTCTTGAAGTCAAAAAAAAAAAAAGATGATGTAAACTCTTATTATCTTAAAAAGTTGCAATAAGAAAGGTTCAAGTTAGAAATTGGGTCGTGACACATGTTCTTTTAGCAACATGTAGTATAATTAAATCATTACATTCGAATGTCATGTTTTAGCTAAATCAACATTCGAAATTGGGGTGTTTAAATCGTACATTCGAACGTAAATATAGTTGAATCATGTACATATTAATATATAAATATTTTGGGTTCATATTTTCCTTAAAATAATTTTTTTTTTGTAAAGAATTATACTCCAATAATGTTTATTTTTATTTTGTATTTTAAAAATCTTAAGCTTATGAATAATATATTAGACATCTATTGTAGCAATATTCGTACAATCATATACATGTGATTTGTTTTTTTAACTTCCATTTAATTCTTTTGGTTCTTTTGAAGATTTTGGTTCGTTCCGGTTTTGTTTCCGGTTTGTATATTTGATAAGCGGAAAAATACCCGAAAAACTAAAAAATAACCCAAAAAACCGAAAAAAAAAAAAGTATGGTTACTTTCAGATACCTAATAAATATCAGTTCGAATTCGGTTATTATCTAATATTCATAAATACCAAATTTAAGATCCAATAAATACTTTTCGGTGAAACCGAAATCGAATCAAACCTCTTTTTTCAATTCAGTTCGGTTCTTCGATTTCGGTTTTTATACCCCATCCTAGTCGCAAGAAATATGATATAAGTTTCTTAGATGATGTGAACTCATATATGATCTTTAAAAGTTGCAGGTTGAAGTTAGAAATTGGGTCATGAGTCTCATGACACGTGTTTTTTATGTGGTATAATAAAATCAAGATTCAAAATTGGGGTGTTTTAAATCGTAAATTCGGACGTGTAGTTGAATTATGTAGCTATTAATATATAGGGTTCGTATTTAAAAAATAAAAATTATTCTTCAATAATGTTTCATTTTCTTTTAAATTAAAGAGTGGATAATAACTTTACTATTAAAAATGATATTTTTATTTTCGTATTTTAAAATTCTTAATTTTGTGACAAAAAATATTATTAGAGATAGTATGTACATTCATATTTCTAGCTTATAAAAAATATTATTTTTTTTACCTTTTTATTATTAGAGTGCATAAAACAAAATTGTTATATCCTCCTACTGAAGGTTATTATTTGTAAAAATTTACTATCCGAGAATACATATATCAGAATTGTTATAGTCTCATATGCATATTTATTGCTTGGCTTTTTTTTTATTATAAAAATGAACCTTTAATTATGTAATTAATAGATTTAAGAATTATGAGGTATATGTATAAATTGGTATTGTTTTAATTTGTATATAATATAGCCGTGTTGTTTTAGTTTTAATTATTTCCTCTATTTTATATGATAATTTATATTTTCACTAGCATAAGCTAAAATTAATATTTTATTTAAACAATTGACTTTTTTTATTTTCGTACTAAATCAAGAATGTATTTAATTTAATAAACCATTTATATTAATTATTATATTTGTTAATATTTTAATTCTATAAGTCGTTTTGCAGAGATAATCTCCGAGAAAATTACAAGTCGTTAACCTAAAATCGACCCCATTATCATCTACTTATATTTCATCTACTCATATGCTTGATATTGGGCCTAAAACAATATCTCCAATTGCTTTAGGTAATTTTCTGATGGGCTTTAGAGTTGGGCTTTTTGGTTAATGTGATTAACCAAACCGGCCCAATATATAAACGGCAATAATCCAACACTCTACTCCATTGTCGCCTCCCTTTGCAAAATCCTTTCTCTCTCTTTATAGTCTCTGTCTTCTCTCTACGCCTCAAAATCCGACGATCTCATGTCGGTTTAATTTCCGGTTCCGTTCTATGGCCCTCGTTCTTCTCCTTCTTTTCCTAAACAAGATGAACTTCATATCGCTACTGCTAAGATTTTTTTTACCGGAAAAACTCCTCATCAGTGTTGATCTTCTCAGATAAGCTTCTCCTTGAGCTGATCTTTAATTAAAATCTCCTCCTCCAGCTGAAATTCTGGTACGTTTTGTTTACCTTGTAGTTTTGCCATTTCTGTTAAGAAATGACTAAACCCTAACTTTGTTTCCGTCTAGATTTTCAGATCTGATATTCGAGAGATGAATTTCACCACCTGAGGAACTCAAAACCACCAGACAAACATAGTAACACCTCGGTAAGATCTTGAAACTTACTTCTTCTTACTGAATTTTGATTTCCTTGCTTTAGCTTCTAACTCTCTTCGATCCGTTTTTTGTTCTTTCCAGTATTTGTTCCGACTTGAACTTATACCCCTGAAACAGATCTCAGTAACTTAAAGGTAAAACTCGCTGTAATCTTTTCCTTACAAATTTTGTTTAACCTTTAGCCATCTCTTTTAGAAATAGCTAATTTAAAACCCTGTATTTTCGTTTGAACTCCTGATAATCTGATTCTGAACTTGAACTCTGTTTTCCTGTTACAGATACCTTGAAACTCACCCATTTCTAGTATTTGCAAGCTAAAACTGATTCTGATTTTGGTTTTAGAAACCCTACAAGTAAAATTCAGTCACAGATCTAACTGATTCTGATTCTGATTTTCCTGTTTTTCTTTTCAGGTTGAGCTCAAGACCTAGAAGCTAAACCTGCAAAACTTCTCATAGATCTAATTGCCATGTTACTTCTGTTTATGAAATATGATAGAACCCTCAACCTAAACCGGATTCTTGCTCATCCTATTCCATAAACTTTTGCCTTTGCTCATCCTATTCCATAAACTTTTGCCTCTCAACCAGAAGCTCCAGTAAGACTCCGAAAACACCTCGTTTTATTCTTATGATCTTGGTTTTCTTCTTACCTCTTTCTTTTCTTGTTTCGTTTTCAGATTTGCTTGCTCAGATACTTTCTCTTACAATGCATGGTTTTTTCCCTGAGCTTTCTTGCAAAAATGAGCACACAACCAGGTAAAAGTAAAACCCATTTTTTTTTTAGTTAAACCTTACCCTTTTCTGTTGGTTTATTATTTAAACCTCATCTTGAGTTTTTCTGCATTCTGCTTCAATTGAAACAGACTTACACACCTTTTATCTATTTCTTAAAACTTCTGCAAATCTTCAACAAATCAACCAGGTCAACAAAAAACAATTTCTTTAGATTTGAAGTTACCCTTGAGAATACTTCATGAACCTCTTGATTTAGATTAAGATTGATATAAAATATATTTGTCTTATCCAGTTACGTGTATATATATATATATATATATTTGTTAAGTAACATATATATATATATATAATATAAGATAATAAGATTACCATAAA
>KE150889.1:10857-24567 GCA_000411095.1 Aethionema arabicum
TCTCGAAAACCCAAAGATAAACAGAGAAAAGAAACCTAAACAATCCCTAAACTCAGAAATCAACGGCAAAAGGAGAACAGAAATCGCCTACACCGAAGAAATCACCGTCGTCTATGAAGAACATATATCTCCTTGTGAAAAGTTGTCCAAAACCCAGCTCTCGTCGTTTGTAGAAGAAAGAAACAAAAAATCGTTTTATTTTTTATTTTTTTAGTACGATGAAGACTTCTTCTTGATTTTGTGGTCCCAATATATTAGAGTTGGGTTTGAGAGAATAAAGGGTAAACATGTCCAACGAAGAAAGTTATTGTGGCTCATTTCCCAATAATGTGTATATGTGCAAATATAGAGCTTTTGTGTCTATAGAGCACAAATCCTCTTTTTGTTTAACAGATGACAGAGATAATTAAAAAAAATATTGATATGATTTTAGGTGATGGTGATGAAAGAAAGGTAAAAGAATGGTTTGAGGATCCACATTGGATGAATGTAGACCCTAATCAGACTTTATGAACCAAACTCTGAATTGTGATTGGAGATAAGAACTTGATTCTAATGAAGAGCATGGGCGTTTCAATTATTCGGGTATTTCAATTCAGATTTTTTGGATTTTGGGTTTTCGGATTTTAAGAAGTCGAACCATTCAGATTTTAATTTTATTTTGGTTTTGTTCAGTTCAGATTCATTGGGTTTCGAGTTTTTTAGATTTAAAAAAAAATCGAACCATTCGAATCTTAAAGTTCGGATCGGTTTAGATTTCAGATCAAAACCATAATCACACAAAAACAAATAAAAATTATACTTATAAACTTCAAAACATAATTTTTTTAAATTGACATACTATTATTTTGAATATAATTAATAATTATTTTATTTTTACTTTAAATTTAATCGGATTATTCGAGTTTGGTTCGAATTTAAACCAAAACCCAAACTAACAAAAAAAAATAGAACCGTTCGGTTTTTATAAATTTTCGTTTGGGTCGAGATAATTCGGATAGGATAAAATGCCCAGCCCTAGTATTTCTATTGAATCAGATGATGAATAAATAGCTGACATATATGCATGAAGAAGAAGAAATTTGACAAACTTCGTTTGATTTTGTTTGTATCGTCTAAGGTTATATCTTAGCCACTAACCGATGAATGGAACAAAATACCTTTCCATCCTACATCATGCCATAAGATTCTCTTCGAACCATGCTTTTTATCGGATAGAATGAAATTTACACGGCAAAGATCAATATATAGTAATGAAACAATTTATCTCAACTAATAGATAGAACATACGTAAGCTCCATATCCTAAACTCTTAAATCATAAACAAACGAAGAGAATCGTGGAATGAAGAGTTAAAAGAAGAAAGCAACCAATGAACCAACCTCAAGAACACTGAAGTTGATTCCGCTTAGTTAAAAACAACACAAAGATCTACCACTATATGCCAAGATTGGGATCAGGAGCTACAAGCTACGTCCATTCCCTGCACCATGTTCCAAAAAAACCATATTATTCCTCTATCCAACCAAACACAAAATGCTAAACCGAGTCGATTTCGGTACTCATGCTCTTTCAGATACTAGATAACGGATACCAGATCCAACCCTATTAGATATCAATATATACTAAAGGAGACGATTTCTCTAGAATTGAATTTAATGCTCAAAACTCCTTGATAAAATCAGGACACTGAAACATTAAGACTAACATTATTAGGTGAAATCAACATGCAAAGCCTGTGGAAACATGGGGAATTCATTCATCTCACACCGAAATCAACAGGTTCCTTAGTTTTCGACATGATGGTTTTTTTTGTTTATTCATCTGAGAAATGACATTCCAATTCAAAACTAATTGACAATAAAAACTAGAATAACTCGTATGCCTAATATACTTACTTTGATGCTATTTTAATGTTAGTCTTTTTCTAGACGTGGGATTCCAACAAAGTTGAAGTGATCAGTGAAGAGATTCCTAGATCTATGCAATGAAACACGGAAAAGAATTTCACGTGATCAGCAGATATCTGCTGCCAAGTTGGTTGATTTTAATTTTCTCATAGACACACGGTTAAGAATGTAATGGTTTGAAAAAAGGGATGGTCCAATGTACAGATATACAAGGAGTTTTCGTAGGTTATAGAGCTGAGTTAGAGCAAGCAAAAGAAAAAGCATGAGGATATTGATTTCTAGAAGGGTTGAATATAAAACATACATGCATAAGCAGTATGCTCTTCATTTGTGTACATGAGGCCGTGTGATAAAGAGAGGAATTACTTGATCATTGGCGTGGTTCTTGATCGCAAGAAAGCCTACTCACACGCCCTTTCACCAGCTCTGTGTTAATGCACGAAGTAGTAAGAGCTGAGAGAACACATATCAAAGGTTTAAGCGCTTAGTATTTATACTTATCAAAATCATACCGGCATGTCTTGACCAGAAACACCACCAACAACGTCTCTATTTGACCCATCGCCCTTCCCTGATCCCTTATTTTCGCCCTGCCATTCAATTTAAAATTGCCACAAAACATAAGACTCCATTCGATAACCTCAGAAATTGAATTTCTTTTGGGATGAAAAAAGGCAGAGGCAAAGAACTGGATTTATTTACCTCCAACTGCATCAGCATGAAGATTTTCGGCAATGGTGCCCACAAAAGAGAAAGACACAGGATTAGTCTAGGCACCAAGAGACTTCACAAACCAATTTAAATCAAGCATAAAATTTAAAAAAGAGCCCAAAAAATGTTTTCAAGAAAAAGTGTGTGTTATGTAGCAAAATCAAAGAGAAAGGGCAATAACATGTTAGTGTATTCCAAATTTTGTTCAGAAAACATCGGTTAGGGATTCCAGATATTGAGACGTGAGAAAATTGATACATCAAACTGATATTGGTGTTATCTTTCTTGCTTCAAGCACTAATTACAGATTGTCAACATCAAGCAATAATTAAAATTTCAGTCAGAATTAAAAAAATTCCTAGTTCCTAAATTACTCACAATAGCTAACTTGTTGAACTACGGCAACCTACAATAAGAGTAAACAATCACTGAGAAGGGAGTCAGAGCAAGTTACCTCCCGGTACCTAGCTAGGTATATCTTCAGAGGTTCAAGGTAATCCTCAAACCCTAATGTCGCCATCGCCCATAACAGATCATCACCATTCACTGTTTTCCTTTTCTCTTTCTGGCACTTGTCACTGGCCCTGAGTATCAAAGAAAGATCCACATCCACCATCAGTTGTAAAACAGATACCAGCCAACTGACAACTACAGCAACATAAGACCCTTAAAAGAGCAAAACCTCAAATTCTGCACCTAAAATATCTTGTGGAGGTTAGAAGCAGTAAGGAAGCTTATATCATATAATTGAGTCATATTTTATTCAAATTAATCAGTCGGAAACCTAAAGCCCATTCATCACTACAACTCCAATATAGCCTGTGCCTTAACAGGCAAATGAGAAGAGGAAAAACGAATAGTCATTCCCGAGTAATTAAAGAAATAATTAGAGCATCAGGGAACATACTCGCTAGTGATGAAGCTTATGAACTCAGAGACACATTCCTGGACAGTATCCTTAGCATCCTTGCCGATCTTCCCGTTCGGAGGCAGCGCCTTCTTCATGATCCTACTAATATTAGCTACAGGAAGGTATCGGTCCTGCTCCCTGACTGATCCGCCACTCTCGCCGCCGTCTCCGGCTGGACTCGTAGGCATATCCGCCATTTACTGCATAAAGAAACAGAAGAAAGCATTAAAGATTGTCGCCAATCAACCCGGAGATGTGGAATTGAGCAGGGAAGAAAAGGAAATCAAAAAGTTTCAGAGGAATCAAAAGAGTGAAGAGTGAAACCCTAGAACCTGGGATCGGGATTCTGACAGAGGACTCTGTATATCTCTATCGGTGTAGGAAATAATCGTAGGTGAGTGAGTAGTTACAACTAAGGTGGCTTTCCTTTCTCACGCCCCCTTTTTTTTAAATCGGGGACTTTCTCTTTAAAAAGGTAATTTATATGCGATACTTAGTAGTGTCCTAACTTTCTTTTTTAAATATAGTTTTACGGATTTTTAAGGTGGATTTGTGAAAATATAATTAGTCATTTTTGTTAAATTGAAGATTAAATTAATTTTTTTTTAGTTTGAGTGTTAATTTACCATTCGAAAAATTTAAGGTTAACAAAAAGTCGTTTTTTCTAATTTTTACTCAACATTTAATAATCTCAATTACTATTTTATAACTGTTCTCTTGGTGTCTAACCTTTTACCGTTGGATTAAAACATTAGAACCAAGGAAAAATGTGACTTAAACCTATGGTTATCTAGGCTACACCTAAACCTCCCTTAACCATGGTATAAACGATCGAACCACACGAGAATTGTGGAAAGAATTTGTGAACGTTTAACACCATTTTGGACTACTCTCTAAGCTTCTTCCTCCTCCTCTCTTTACGATGATTGAGTTGCATCTCCGTGTACCTCTTACAAACAGTAAAACTCATCGTGAACTATGAAAAACGCAGTTGATGAAACAATGGAGGAAAGAAGATAAACAAGACCACGATATTATCTCCGAAGCCAGCTCGACCAAGGTTTGTTCCTAGTTGAAAAATTGTAAGTATTGAGTTAAGAGTAGTTGATGCAAGTAATATTGGGTGTGTTCTATGATGAAACTCGAAAGATGAGGTTAAAAAATGCATTTAGGAATTAGTTAGTGTAGATATCAGGGTTTTGTGAGAGAACATGATGTTCTTGATGACCTAACCAAATGTTAAAATTATGAAGAAGTTTAGAGTAATGAGTGGAGACCGTTTAAGGTTAGGTCGATTTTGGGTATTGATATGTTTAGAGATTGTGGAACTAGAGAAGTCGTGTAGCGTTATGATGAGTTAAGAAGTTAGGTGATCTGAAATGGTTTAGGATGTATGACATAGAGATTACTTTTATTGGGTTTCATAGCTCATCCCGTTATATAGGTTTATGTGTTCAGGTTAGGTTGAGTAGTACGGCGGGCGAGGAAGGGGAGGATCGGATATTGTGCCATGAAATAATCATGGGTTGTAAATATATTATGCAATGATGCAGGGGTTCCTTATGAAAGGCATGTACATTTGTATCTTTATTTGTTATGTGAAATGGATTGCATGAGCTAGAAGGTAAGTATTATGTTTGCATGTGTTGGATACAGTCATACAAAGATGTGTCCAAAGATTTGGAACCCATAAAGAGTAGAAAAAAATCCTCAAATAACTATTGCCATCCCGGTTACCAAAAAAAAACTATTGTCATCCTAAATTTATATAAAATAAATAATAAATATGTCGTTCCAAAGTTATAACCATCATCATCCCAAATAAACAAAGAAAACCCATAGCAAAAAATTTTGTTTTTCAAACATAATTTTTTATTTCTTTCCACCAAAATTAGTAACCAATCTTTCAAAGTTGACACTTTTAAGCAACTTCCTTTCGATAGACAAGTTAGCCAAGTCACTCAATCTCTCTTGTGATATAATTGACGAAGATAAGATTTTATTAACTTCAATTTTTAAAAACTTTTTTCAGCAGATGCAAGTGAAGTTGGAACCGTCAACAAGATTCGATAACCGATTCATGAGTTTGGATAAAACTCCTCAAACTTCTTCAGAAAGTCGAACACTTCAATAAGCCTCTTTGCATCTCTTGTTAATACTTCTTTTAATACTTTTAGTACATAGAACAAATCATTACCAACAACATCTCCATGTGTTAGATAATCTTGAAGTTTTGTACAAGATGTGTGATAAGTGGTGTTTTTACATGTTTTCGTAGTATTTTACCTCATTTCAGGTGCATTTGAAGCTCTTTAGATACGAATTGCGTTTAAGAATCAAGAAATGACCAGAGAAGCGATTTGAATAAAAAAGAAGCAAAACACGTGAAGTGGGAAGGTTGGTCGTGAAGACCTGCTGACTGACAACCCCATGGTAGCCGGTCGGAGCCCCCCATTAAATGGCGGACTACCGGCAAGTCATATTGCCACTCGGTAACCTGGACCTGACAAAAAGAACTTTCTTTTTCTTGTTCACTACGCGGTTTTTACCTAAGGTTTCCATATAAAAACACTTGTAACTCGTCTTTGTTGAGAGAGATAACTAGAACAAGATTTTTACCTTAGTAGCAGCTTTAGATTTGTTTTGGGAGATTTTGGTTCAGCGATTCTAAGTTTCAGCGTTCAATAGTTGTTAGTTTCATCTGGATTCATATCTAAGTAGTCGCTTAGTTAGTATCTAGAGGTTTCTAGGGGTAGTAGAATGATGATTTGACACAAATAAGAATAGATACATTCGTTCATTCATCTATATGGTATGTTTAATGTTTGAATTAGCTTGATCACCTAGTTCATGATTTTAAGTTGAATCTATTTTTCCAGAAATTTATAGGTAGTAGATGAGAAGTGAAATAAGGCCAACGAGAGTTGAAGTCTAAAGAAACTGTTGACATATCATTCATTAACTTAATGCATGCTAACAAGTTTAGATCTTAGGTGAGAGCCTTCGTACCCCTGACTTGTTGAGGGGTAGAACCGCGATTTTGCACGAGAGTGGGCTGGATCGTTTATGGTTGAGTCTGGGCTAAGTTTAAACCAATCCTGAAAACGTAATTTAATCAATTCTGTAACCTCTAGAGAAATCCTTAGTCCTAACGCTTTCATTTTATTGTTTTATATCGTTAGTTTAATTTACTTTCTTCTAGTGACAATAGAAAGAAAATCACATGTTATTTGTTTGTCTTAGCTAAATTTAATACATGCGATAGTAGAAGCACAAAGGAAAAGTAGTTCGATACCATTGCTTCGATACTACACCGCTTAGTTGCGTAGTAGTCGGAGAAGGAAAGAAACTTCTTTGATCTTATAACAACCCCAAAAAAACTTCTTATAAATGTCATCAAACTATAATCACCAACTGACTGCAATTTTTCAAATAAAATAAAAAGCCAAATATGTGTTCATACCTCTGAAACTATTCAAATCTCGTCTTAAGCAATGAGAGTGATTGATCCATAACCTAATGAAGTAATTCACTCTAAAGTTTTCTTAAAGTGATAAGACCACCTCCAACGCCTAAACTCCATTTGGAGTTATTTAAATTAATTTTAATATAAATAAAAAATTAAATAGAAAAAAAAGTGTAATAAATAGGAGAGAGAACGAAAAAAGAAGAGAGAAGAGAGGAGATAGATGAGATGACCAATAAAAATGCAACACCTCATATAAATACTGTGGGAAACTACTTCTTTAAATTCTTGTTTAAGCAATGATTCTTACATATTTAATTATTTTTTATTTATTTTAAAAAATTTTAATACTAAAAACCTTCTAAGCACTTGTTATTGGAGTTGCTCTAATACTACATTTCATTGCAAATTCTCATATTCCTAGTCATAATATTGTTTTCTTCTAATTATTCGGTTTGCTTTTTTAGGAAATACAATTTCAATCTCCATAAAAGCTACAATTTATTTAGCTTCCAACTTTACTTTTTGAAACCCGAATCTCTGTATTTTTCAAAATAAGAAACCAAATCTTTCAATTGAGAGATAACAACATCAATGTCCATGTCTTATGATTGCAAGCTCTTACTGACAACTTTTACAACAAGAACAAGATTATAGCAAATGACCAACGAAACCAACAACTCAAAACTTCAAATTTAAGTGTTTCATTTGTTGCAAGACACTCATCATCACTCCACTCTTGCGAATAATTATTATTCTCAACCATTTAAACTAAAACGTCCATAATTTTAAAAGCTTGAATCGTATTGCCGTACACTTTTTTCCATCGAGTTTGAGACAAAGGTTTGACTGTTAGACCTGCCACCCTATCCTTTAATATTTTTCCACCGCTTAACTGCTATTGCATAGATGCAATAAGTACGCTGAATATTTCCAAAAGACGAGATTGTCTTTGAAGAAGTGGTTGTCATATCACAAATAGCAAGATTAAAACTGTGACAACCATAAGGTGTAGAAAATGCCTTTGAATTAATCTCAAGTAGTTTTTTTTGTTCTCTTTTGTTTTGTTTCTTCATGTTAGAACCATTATTGTAGTATTGCCCCTCACATCATTTTTTTCAAATCAAAACAACCAACACATCTTCAAGTTCACAAAAAATTAAAAGGCATTCTCTAGATGTATCATCAACTTTTAAGAATGTTAAGAAAAATTCTCCGACCTTAGCTGATGTGCAGGGCCGTGCCTACACTCAACCAAAAGAAACATTGGCCTACGACCCCAACTTTTTGAAAAAAAAAATTATTTAATTATCTTAAATTGCTTCATTTTATATCTAAACTAGATTTCAATTATTTAAATATATTTTATTTATTGCCTTTTCATATTTTGTATAATTAATTTGACAAAAAAACCTTGAATTTTGTGTTTTTGGTGTCCATAAACTATTATATTGAAAAAAAAATCCCTAAATTTTGATTTTTCGATAAAAACACTCATAGATTTTGGTTTTCTGGTGAAACAAGCCCTAGAAATTATTTGGCAACAGACACTTAGACTTTTTTTTGGGCAAAAAAACTCCTCCATTAAATTACCGTATGTATCTAATTAAATAAAACGGTGTGTTTAAACTGTAAAATTAAATTAATTTTTAATTAATCGCAGTTAATAGCTTTTAGTTTTACTATTTAAACACATCGTTTTATTTTATTAAAAACTAACGGTAATTTCACGGTTAATTTAACGGAAAGTTTGTTTTTGCCAAAAAGACAAAGTTTAAGGGGTATTTGCCAAAAAGACATAGGTTGGGGGTTTTTTGCCAAAATAACAAAGTCTAGATGATTTTTCGCCAAAAACAAAGTCTAAGCGTTTTTTTGTCAAATTAATTCTCCAGGGTTTATCTCGCAAAAAAAAACTAAGTCTAGGCGTTTTTCTCCGAAAAGATATAAAATGCATAGATTTTTTCGGACTTAATAGTTAATGTTCTATTTCACCAAAAACCAATAGGTTAGAGGTTTTTTCGCTGTTATTTTTTTCGAAGTAATGATGTTGTATAGTCTGAAAAATGTCATTAATGTCCACTTTAACACACAATTATCTCATATATTTAAAACACACAATTACCTAAAATATGATTGAAGTCTACGTAAAATATGTTTGAAGTCTACCTAAAGTATGTTTGAAGTCTACCTAAATGTGTCTTAAATTGCTAATGCATGTATTGTGAAGCTTTATTATTCAATTTGAAGGTTAAATTTGAAGTCCAAGAGTAAATTTTGAAGGTTTAAATCCAATTTTTCTTAAAGAAGTTATCACCTAAATAATGTAAAGTCCACAAAATCTTTACTAAAATTATGTAATTAATGATTATTTCATTAGATAGTAATCAAGTAGGATTACGAAAATTATGTATAGTTTTCTGGTGACATAAATTATGTATAAGTTACTCTCTCCTTTCTAATCTATTCGAATAAATTTACCTATTTACGTTAAGTCTACCTAAAAGTTAACCTAAAACAAATCTGTGTATATCTCATATTTTTCCTTTGTTTTGTCAAATATGTATGAGAAGATGAAGACTCGAACTTTTTGTATAGACAATTTGGAGACCTCTTTAAATATAATTGAAAAATTAATGTTGAAACTGTTTTTATTAAATGTAGAAATATTTTATATGAACTTTTATTTTTGTACAATATACATTAACAAGTTTAAGTTTTTGTAAGCTCTTTTCATGTCGAAAAATTATCGCCTGAATATACATTTTGTGTTACTAATGAATATATAATTTATATAAAAGAAGTCAACCTTAACGTAGACTCCAGGTAAACGTTTACGTGAAATCTGCGTAACAGTGAATTGCTTGTAAAACGTTCCAAAATATAAGTCTACATTAACATATACATCTACGTAATAGTTGATTATTTTTAGAAGGTTCTCAAAAAGTAAGTCTACTTTAACGTAGACTTCATGTGCCTACGTAAAGTCTACCTAGCAGTGGAATGCTTCTAAAAAGGTTATACTGTTACGTAGATCTAAGTAAGCGTCTACATGAAGTTGGAAGTCTGTTTTCGACGTAGACTTAGGTAAACCTATCGTGACTAAGTCGTCTTCTCTAGATTGAAATTAAGTTTTTTTTGCCTCATAGAGTTTAAACACAAAAACCAAGCATCAACCTAGAAGATTCTGACTAGATTTTAAGTTTCAAACACCTGAACAACCAGATTTAAGTCCAAAAACAAAAACCTTCAATTTCACATTTAAAAAAAACCCTAAAACGCGATTTAGATTTCACAATTTGAAAAAAACGAAATTAAACTCACTACAAACTGAAGAAGAAGAAAAGGAAGAACAAGAAAAAGAAGAAGAACATGAAGAAGAAACAAAGATGGTGGGAGCATATTTTCGTCCAAAATAAAATAAAATATTTTAACATAAAAAAAAAATTTAAAATTCATTAATGGTAATACCGTAAATATCTGGAAGTCTTCTGTTTTTTTGTATAAAAAAGTTATTTTCATAAACAGCAAAAATTGGAGGTCAATCTAGTAATTAAAAGTAAAAATTGAGTTATTTCAATAAATCTCCATTTTTTATCTACGGCCTACGACATCAGTTTACCTTGGCACGGTTTGCTGATGTGTCTGAAACATCTACACACTGAATGCAAACAGTTATTTGTTCATGATGGTTAATATCTAGAGTGCAATCAAGAATGGTAGAGAATAACTTTGCAACTTGAATTTTCTTAATGATGGTAGTTTTAATCTCATTAGCTAACTCGTTTTGAACTTTGTTGTTGAGATAATGATAACGAGTTTCACTTTTCTTTATACCTTCTGAGATGTTTTATCCTTAGTGAATCAAAATCCTCAAGCATCTGAACAAAACTTAAAAAGTTTTCATTGTCATCTTCTCCGATATTATCATTGCTTCCACGAAAAACTAGATTTTCTTTAGCAAGTGTTTTTACCACATAAATTATTATAAGCAACAATTGCCTCAAGTGAATTCTCTCTTTATTCATGTCAGCTTGAACATATTTATCAATTGTCTAATTATTCTATAGTCTAAGCTCTAACTGTACCCATTAATTCATGCACTTGATATGTTCCTAACGAGATTCATGTTCTCTAATCCTTTTCATAATATTTCTCCAAACACTAAAACTTATAGATGTTAGCAAACCATTGTCATAATGATTGAATAACTTAGAACAAAAATAAAAAAACTATCTTCAACGTTATTAAGTATACTAGCCAATGTCGATCTTATTTTTTCATCACCCATTTTTCTTGTGTAATAAATATGTGAAAAGTGCCTCTTAAAACTGTCTTTTGGATATTTATAACCACTCGATAGTCTCTTTGTCAGAACTTGGTCAACCATAAAATCTATCAATTCAATGCATCTAATTTTCAAGATCGTACATATTAAAAAAAATCCATAATGATCCACGACATCATCGCCTTTTTCACATTTATTCTTATCTTTGTGCTCTTTTTCATTCAAATTTTCTTCATACAATGCATTCATATCTTATTTCTCATTTAAGCAGCTATCTTCATTTTTTCGTTCACATTCTTTGGCTCAAGAATTGCAGGTTTTTATAAGTACCTGAATATAATATTTGCTTGAAGTTGAATCAACAAACCAAGCAATAAGAAATCATAGGAAACAAAATGGGCATCTATAACAAAGCAGGGGGAAGCAAACGATTTTTAATCCCCAAACCCTATAACAAAATCAAATTCATAAAACCCAATTCATCAAACCCAATTCATAAAACCTATATGAACTTAACATAATTCTCTTGGGCGTTTATTCCATCAAACAATTGGTGGTGCTAAAAAACCAAAAAATTTAAACAAAATAATTTGAAACTTACATGGTTTAATCGAACGAATGACTGGAAAGATGACTTTCACAGTACAACTTCTTTTGGTTTGATCAAAACAACTGAATTGCTTTTGATGTTAAGTTTTATCAATGGTGTTTGATGTTTCTCTAGTGTATCACAAATGAGAGGAGCTTTTTTTAAACCCCTAAGACCACCTCCAATAAAGGTGTTTAGAGAGTACTTAGGAAATTGCTTAGTGTATTTAGAATAAAAAAAATAAATCAGAATAGATTAATTAGCTTACGATCGATGCTTAGAGAAGCTCTTTAAAATTTTCTTAAGCTTCATACGTGCCAGTTGGACATTGGTGTGAGTAAAAGAAAAAAAAAGAAATAAACTTTCCCCGCACAAACAAAACGCGAAAGGACTCTCCATTGGTGCTTAACCATTGGAAGCAACAAAATTATTAATCTAACAAAAAATTTCTTATCCATTAAATTTAATAAAAGAATGCTTAAGCACTCTTCATTGGTGCTTAACCATTGGAGATGCTCTAAGTAAAAACGACTTCGTTTTGATCAATAAATTCTTTTTGTGAGAAAAATAAAACCGAGGTGCTTAATATGGAGGAAGAATTTGTTGATACAAGAAGGCCAAGAAAAAAAACCAACATAACCAACTTACATCACTATAAGGTGGATTATTTCTATAGCGCTTAGATATGCAACTTCAAGAGTTCGATGATCGTTTTGACGAGATCAATTCTGAACTACTTGTTTGTATGGCATCTTTAAGTCCGATAGATTCTTTTCGTCAGTTCGACAAAGCAATGCTGATGAGATTGATTGAGTTTTATCCAGATGATTTCAGCGTTCTAGAGCGGAGATCTCTTGATCATCAACTTGATATCTACCTTGATAATGTGCAAAAAGATGAAAAGTTTACTAGTCTAGAGAGTATTAGTGATCTAGCTCGTGTAATGATGGAGACAAAGAAACATCTTTCTCATCCTTTGGTTTATCGACTTTTGAAGCTATGTTTGATTCTTCCTGTGGCGACCGCAACCGTCAAAAGGTATTTCTCCGCAATGAAAATTGTGAAGACGGCTTCGCGTAATAGTATGGGTGATGCGTTTTTAAGCGATTGTTTAGTTTGTTTTATTGAAAAAGAGGTGCTTAGCACAGTGACAAACGAGACTGTGATAAAAAGATTTCAGGATATGAGTGAACGTAGAATGCATATTTGAGAATTTTTTTGAAACATCGGTTATGTATTTTTTTTTAATGAATTTATGCAACTATTTTAAGATAAAATTCTGTTATGACCCCCCTAGAAAAATTTTCTGGCTTCGCCACTGATGATAAAGTTCCTAACTCCTAAGATAGCATGTTACACTACCATCTTGACTTGTTAGATCTATGACTTGGTCATTTAGTCCGAGGATTAGAATAGAAAGATTAATCATCACTGTAACATTTTAAAACTGGATAATTAGTGTTAAAAACCAACCGAAGGAAAATGAGTTGGATTTTTTATTTAGAACTAACTAAACTTTTTAAGACTTACTAAGTCATTTACCACTCATTTAGCAAACACCAAAATTATGTGTAATCTTTATCCCTTTAAAAATTATCCACATATCATACTTTTTTTTGGGAGATTTGCAAAAATGACACTTTAATAGGTGTTTTAGCAAAAATGACACTTGAATGTCATTTTACAAAAATGTCACTTTGAATTTCCTAAATAAACAACAATATCTTTTTTATATCATTTAATTATTAAAATTACTATATAATTGTACAATTACTTTTATTCTAATTATTATATTTATTTTTTAATAAAATAATAATAATCTTCTATATATTATTTGAG
>KE150889.1:29802-40213 GCA_000411095.1 Aethionema arabicum
GATGGTTATGAAATGATGATGATGATCATAATAATGATGATTTTTATGATTATCAATGATGATATTAATAAAAATAAAAATGATGATTATTATATTAATTGTTAAAATAATAATGAAGTTAAATATCTAATGATTTAATATAAATAAAATTAATAATTATTTTTGCTTTAAATAAAATAATTTTATGTTTTTATTAATCATTGTGTTTAGATTTATTATTAGTTTGATTAGAATAAGGGTATTGTGGTCCATTCATTTAGAAAGGAAGAGAAATGAATGAAAGATGCTAGAAATGAAAATATAGCATTTTGAGATGCTATTTTTGATAAATCCTCTAATTTTTTAGAAAATACATGATCTTTGCTTTTAGATCGAACAAAATATCCAAATTTTTTTTTAAAAAAATTGATATTTATAATTTATTTTGATGATAATTTCTTCGTATCGTTATCACAACAGCAGTTTACAACGACAAAACATAATAATTAAAAATTTTATTATATTTTTAATAGAAATATAACCAACATCATTTTCAACGACAGAATCCGGATTATATTGCCATTAATAGCAAAATATTTGTCTTAAGATAAACCAACATCATATGCTGAATGCAACTCTATGTGGCTTCTTTATCTTTGTACTATACAACATCATAATGTTCTTGTGTTATGTATTATTCTATACGAATACGACTACACGAACACGACTAATCCATAAAACTAAAATAAAAATCATCATTCTAATAAAATTCTCACTTTTTTATTAGATTTTAATTTATTATATATGTTTTTTCACCATTTTAATTTTTTATAAGTTAATTTAAAATATTTTTTATTCGAAAATTAAAACTCAGTTTCTTATAAGTATACAACTAATTGTTTTGTTTCTATGGAACTTAATTGTTTTAAACCAAATAAAAACAGATCTAACTAATATTTTGGTCGGACTACTCAGAAAAGAAGTAGTAATTTTTATTCTTTTCTTTCTGGTAACTCTTCGGAGAAAACAAATTTGTAATGTCTTATTAGAAAATCAAAGGAGCGGTCAGCCCAAATTCACAATAATTTAATATCTCTCATTAAAATATATTTAATACAGTCCATATTTTATAGTGGTTTTTGTTCTCCTACTAATAATAATATATTAAAATTCAATTGGGCACATACCCCAATGACTGTGAAACGCGCTCCGATAAAGAAGGGAGCAGAGACGAGGAAGATGGAGAATCAAAGACTAGGGTTCCCTCGAAAATTCTCCCTCGCTTTTCCATATTCGTTAACAAGTTTTGGATAATCAGCTTCTCTTCTCTTCCTCCGGAGTCCCTCTATTTTCCCGGGAAGCAGAAGGAAAATTTTCTTTCTTATTTTTCCCGGGAAAGAGAGATATCCTGAGTTCTTTTTCTGCCCCCTTTCGTCTCCAGGTAGAATTTTACATTTATATTGGCGATTACTGTGTTTTCTTGAAAACAATCTTGTTAGGGTCCTGAAAACCTACCATTTATCTTCTGTTCTGGATATGTCGAAACTTTATCCATTTGTTAACGATACATTGCTTTTTTTTTGATGTTTTTTTAGAAAGGTCAGGTGGCTCATTCTTGTTGAGTTCATTGGAGAATGAAGCAAAGATTTCTGCAATTGGATTCACGATAGCACATTTTTTTTTATCGCTCTTTATCTTAGCATTTACGATTAGCCATGGATTCCGATCTGAGATTACCTTCAAAAGACGTTGTAAAATGCTGTGATTATTCCCTTGGGACCTCTTCTTCCGACCCTTGGATACGTACGGTGAAAAGAAGGTCCAGCGAATTGAAGGAAGGGAATACGTTCTTGTTAGGAGGTTCTGATACATCTTCAAATGCTAAGGTACTCGTTGAGAATGAATGTGTTGCCTTACTTGAGACTCTTTCTAGCCAACGAAAAACAGTGAATGATCTGCATTTAGAGTTGGAGGAGGAGAGAAAGGCTGCTGCATCAGCAGCCACTGAGACAATGTCGATGATATTGAGGTTACAGAGAGAAAAGGCTGAGATACAGCTTGAAGCTAGACAGTTCAAAACATATTCAGAAGAGAAAATGACACATGACCAAGAAAGACTCTTGGCTTTAGAGGATTTGTTGTATGAGAAAGAGCAAGCTATAGAAATCTTGACATATGAAGTTGAAGCATATAAGCATAGATTGTTAAGTTGTGGGCTCACCGAAGCAGAGATGAACGATCAAATACTTGGGTTTGGCCGAGACTCCAGCACGACTGGTGTGGATCATCAATTTGATGTTTACCCATGTGATTACACTTCTTTGAAATGTAGTGTGGAGGAGAACCCTACTGGGCCAGAGGGTAATGTTGAGATTGTCGAAAAGTTGGTAATTGGTCAGTCTCCGAGATGGCCAGATCATTGCCACAAGCTTTCCCTAGATAGTTATGATCTAAATTCACCTTTAGGAACTGTAAATGAAACAAAGGGGACATATTTCATGGATTCTCCTATGTCTACTAGTAGCTGCAAGAAGATTATTCATACAGATTGTGAATCTGAAGTTAGGGATGACATGAGTGACAGAGTCTATACTATAGACTCAGTTCATGTTGGAGTTTCTGAAGATAGAATTGACGAGCCTAAGGTAATCAAGACAAGGTTAAATGGTGATCATTGGAATTCTCCGAAGTACCATGAACCGTTCATCTCTCCGAAAGGAGTTAACGAGCCAGATATTGAGAAACTTTGCACAAGGATTCAAGCTCTTGAAGCAGATAGGGAATCAATGAGACAGATCATTGTATCAATGCAAACAGAGAAAGCCCAGTTTGTGTTACTAAAAGAAATTGCGCAACATTTATCAAAGGATAAGCGAAATCCAGCTAGAAAAACACCATCTTTTAAAGCTTTTTCTGTAGCAACAGTCTTCAAGGTACAACCAGATCTCTCCAATATCACCTATTTGATTTCTGAAACTGTTCATAAACCTGATCTCACTCTCTCTCGATTCTTATTTTCAGTGGATTGTATCTTTCGTTTCTTGGAAAAGGAAAGCCAGGCGAAACAAGTAAGTTGATTAGTTGCTTTTGGTTCATATTCTGGGCTATGATTGCGTTCTGATGAACACCAAATCTGCAGCACGCATTGACATTTAGATCTCTTGCAATGCAGATATGTCTACAGTTTACCAGCAAATAATGCAGGGATGCTTATGTTTCTAGACGAGGGATATGGAACCAGGAGGTGGAAATGTTTAACAAGTGCACAAATCTAGTCAAAACATTTCTGTCGGTTTCTTTGGTGTAGTTTTAGTACAAATTGAATCCACATTTATTCTCTCTGCTGTATGATCGAGCTATTGAAGATGTATGGATGGTTGAATATATTTTAAATCAAAGGTTCTTTTATATACTGCAATCAAAATAAATTTTGAGGCTTCAGCCAAGAGAATTTCTCTTTCACCTTCTTCATAGAACTCTTAAAATCTGCAAAGACCATAATAACATATTTAGAGAAAAACTCTTGCGTTGCAACATTAGACACTTCATGAAGATTAATCACCTTCTAAGTTGGTCCAGATCTTCTCAATGAGCCAGGAAGTGTTGCCTCTAAAGATTTCAACTGATGCATACACAATGATCTAAAAGCTAGTATACCTGCTTTCTGGACATCCTAACACCACCTCCTGTTTCGTTTACTACGGCCTAACCAATTTGAAACAAAAGGATATCAAAATGTAGTCAGGTATTATCTCCTACAAAGATAACAACATGGATTTGGTGACAAACATACATTATTCTGGATTAGCTTTGCTCTTTGAGAAACTTTTAGAGTATTTAGTGTCTCGGCTGCACAGCTGCCGCTGATAAACGAAAATTACAAAAAGGTTAATCGAGTAAAATAACAAATTCAAAAAGTTATTAACCTTCGTCGACTCGACTCTCGTCTCATGGCCACATAATAAATGTTTATGTAGTGAAAAGATCTTAACGCGATAAGTAAAACTAGAGAAACCCCCGAGGGAGGAGAAAGGAAGAAATCCGGAGATGGCCTCCACTCCCAAGCTTACTTCTACAATCTCATCTTCTCCATCTCTTCAAATCCTCTGCAGGAAATTACCAATCTCGGTTCCTCTATCTTCTCGCTTTTCTTCTTTTGGCTCTCTCTCGCTTCCTAAAACCCTAATCTCTCTCCATTTCCAACGTCCACGTGGCGCCTTTGCCTCAAACCATCGGTATCATCCATGTCGTCGGTTTTCTGTTCTTGCCAAGAACGATAATGGCGCGGAATCTGACCGCCAATACGATTTTGATCTCTTCACTATTGGCGCAGGAAGCGGTGGCGTTCGCGCCTCTCGCTTTTCCACGAGCTTCGGGGCTTCCGCCGCCATTTGCGAGCTCCCCTTTTCCACCATTTCTTCCGAAACAGCCGGAGGCGTNGAACGTAAGTTATTCTTCTTCTTTTTTCTTGACTTAATTTGCTATAACTGCTACTACTTGGTATCTGTAAAAAAATTTCTGTTACAGTGGTATCTGTACTTTAATATGCTGGAATTAGGCTACTAGCTCAACTTAAAGCATCTGCTTGATGATATGGTTTAATATCCAGAGGAGTTCTATGATCTGAAGTTTCTTGTTTCTAGCTTGATTGAACTTCATTTACCCAACGTTCTTGACAGAGCTACTTAATTGGGCTGTCGGAGGATGTTTAGTGTCCTTTTTTACATTGAAAGCTTACATTTATGGAGTTTAAATATTGGCTTTGTAGACAGATCTCAGTCTCTACGTGGTGCAGGATTAAAGATCATTCGGTGTATAAACAGATATAAGGATTCATTTTTGTTATGATGCCATCTACAGGTGTGTACTCAGAGGATGTGTCCCAAAGAAATTACTTGTGTATGCATCCAAGTACTCTCACGAGTTTGATGACAGTAATGGCTTTGGTTGGAAGTACGATACAGAGCCCTCTCATGACTGGAGTACCTTGATTGCTAACAAGAATGCTGAGTTGCAGAGGCTGACTGGTATTTATAAGAATATACTGAACAATGCCAATGTTAAGTTAATTGAAGGTCGTGGAAAGGTAGAGCCTGAAGCTTGGAGTTTATATAGTTAATATTTTTATGGATATATTAAGCTTGTCTTTTATGTGCTCTTTGCACTAAACTAATCCACATTACATACTTCTATGTATCCTTGGAAGAATATGGATTTGAGCTTGATTTTGTATCATGTGCAGGTTATTGACCCACACACTGTTGATGTAGATGGAAAAATCTATACTGCGAGAAATATATTGATTGCAGTTGGTGGGCGTCCCTTCATTCCTGAAATTCCAGGGAGAGAGTTTGCTATTGATTCAGATGTTGCCCTTGATTTGCCTTCCAAGCCTGGAAAAATTGCAATTGTTGGTGGTGGTTACATAGCCCTGGAGTTTGCTGGTATCTTTAACGGTCTTAAAAGTGAAGTTCATGTATTTATACGGCAAAAGAAGGTGCTAAGGGGATTTGATGAAGATGTGCGTAAACTGGGAATGACTATAGTTGCTTTTTCTTTATCTTTTTGGAAGATATCTTATTATAATTACCATATTCTTTTTTTTCCTAGGTCAGGGATTTTGTTTCAGAACAGATGTCTTTAAGAGGTATTGAGTTCCACACAGAAGAATCACCTCAAGCTATCATCAAATCTGGAGATGGCTCGTTATCTCTGAAGACCACCAAGGGAACTGTTGACGGCTTTTCACATGTTATGTTTGCAACTGGTCGTAGGCCCAATACAAAGGTATAAACTGATTTCTTTTCTGAAGGATATCTATCAATGATAGACTTATGACAAAGTTTTATTTTTCTTTAAAGAATTTTCTATAAAGAATTTTCATAGCTGCAGCAACCATAGCAGCCCAGTTTTTTTAACTAGATGCAATTAGAATGATTGTAGACTATGTTTGATGTGCTGCTGGCTACTGTAACAGAACTTAGGGCTGGAGAATGTTGGCGTTAAAATGGCGAAAAATGGAGCTATTGTGGTATGATCTAGTGGTTATCTATCTGTTTGTCATTTGGTGTTTGTATTGCTGCATTATGCAATACTTCTTTTCTACCGTCTGTTGTTTAAGGTGTGCTTTTTCTCCATGTTGCCACATTTGTTAAGGTTGATGAATATTCACGGACATCTGTGCCTTCCATTTGGGCTATTGGGGATGTCACTGACCGGATCAACTTAACTCCAGTTGCTTTGATGGAGGGTGGTGCATTGGCTCAAACCATATTTCAAAATGAGCCAACGAAGCCTGATTACAGGTAAGACGATAATTTTTACCAGCATCAATTTTGATGTTTAGGACTTTAGAGTGTCTGTTGATCAGTGAGAAATTCTCTGTTTGCTCATACTCATACGTCCTCCTTTAGTGATCTTAGACATTTTACAACTGCTACTTGTTTCATGTTTTCTCTTAAGTTTTTTTATTATCCTTTCTGTGTTCTAGGGCTGTTCCCTGCGCTGTTTTCTGTCAGCCTCCTATTGGACAAGTTGGCCTAACAGAAGAGGAGGTATGCCTATTAATTTTTTGAGTGTATCATTTATTGTATGTCACTACTAATAATGTGAGAGACGTGTTTACAGGCCATAGAACAATATGGTGATATCGATGTTTACACATCAAACTTTAGACCTTTGAAGGCTACGCTTTCAGGACTTCCAGATCGGGTGTTTATGAAACTCATTGTCTGTGCAAATACGAATAAAGTTCTTGGTGTTCACATGTGCGGAGAGGATTCACCTGAAATCATCCAGGTTACGTCAATAACATGATTCATCTTTTCCAGAAATTCACACCGGAAACATTTGAACAGATAGAATTTTCTCCGATTTTGCAGGGATTTGGGGTTGCAGTAAAAGCTGGCTTAACGAAAGCTGACTTTGATGCTACAGTGGGTGTTCACCCCACAGCTGCTGAGGAGTTCGTCACAATGAGAACCCCAACGAGGAAGATCCGGAAAGACGACACCGCTGAGGTTTGGTTGTGAACAAGAAAACATATATCCGTCTACTTATTATAAAGATGGGACTAAGACAGGTGTTCCCAATTTCGTATCAGGGAAAGGCAAACCCCGAAGCTAAAACAGCTGCAGGGGTCTAGACAAGGTTGCAAAAAGAATGACGCATTGGGTTAACAGCGTTCAAACTCCAAGGTATTCAACTATTCACCACTTCCCTACTTGTTTTCCTAAACCTAGAATAGACATGTTCAGCGGTGTCAATTCGGGCTTTGTCCGATTCTGTCTACCTCAAAAATACACTGGTAGAGCTTATTTTTCCACAAGCCTTATTCGACTTCTGCTTTCCCCAGTCTGCCCTATCAAGCCTGAGGCTCTTCTTCGACCAAATTGCTTATGCTTGTTTATAGAAGAGAATATGGTATTTTAGATCATGAACTATTTCTGTTTGGTGAAAAAAACATTCAACTATCAAAATGGTTTTTTAAACCCTGAATTTTGATAATCGAGTTTTTTAAACTTTAATAACCAATTTTGGTTTAAAAAAGCCAATAGGGTTTAAAACGTGGTTATCAAATTCAAAGTTCATGGTTTAAAAAAGCTTCTTGCATCTTTGCAGGAGAATGTTACGTCAGTGAGAAGCTTTTTGTTACAGAGAAATTGAGTTCAAGCAACGTTTTATTAATTATGACGTGGAGATCTTGTAACCCGTCCTGCAATACTTGAGGTTGTTCCTCTAAAATAGCAAGACAGGTCACAAAGGTGATGATTATTGGAAAGGTGAGTTTGCGTCTTTTTGTGATGTAGGACGAGAGCACTAATACTGAGACTCTCATTCCTTGGCCATAATAATGGGTGCTGTATATATTTGAGACTTCTCCCAATCACATTATTTCTGGTTGAATTATATAATAAATTCGACCCCTTCTTTGTATTTGTGGTGATTCTTGAATGTGTTGTACTCGTCTCGTTCTTGTCCTAATTAAATTTGTCAAAAGATTTCTAGATTATTGGTTTTTAATCGTGTAAAACTCCTTAGATCTATGGATCAGTAGCACTATCTCTTCGCGGCCTTTCTTCTCTAAAATAATGATCTGGACAGCGATTTCGGCAGTCTTTTAAGTGAAAGGATTAGTGAATTGACTTATATTAACGGTGGATGAACATGTTTAATATAATATATTATGAAAATGAAAAAAAACGATAAAGATAATCTTTAGAAAATGTTACATAAAGTTGCTGCTGAAAAAGTTAAATAAAGGTTAAGTGTCCAGGTATGTTTATTTGATGTGTGGAGTCTATTGGCATTATTTATGCACAGTTATATATAGTAATTTTTGTAATCATATAAACGGTCCTTTTGTTTCGTTTGTAAATGGCATTAAAATTTTGATACAAATTGGATTTGCACTTGACTAATATTTCATAGTTCTAAAAGGTCACGCATGCATACATCAGATCTCGGTCTCTATAATGATTTATTAGACTTAGTTACAACTAGGTAGAGGTGTCAATGCATGTTAGCCTGTTTCATTTAACCCGTTCCGATGTAGATTCATTTTTCAACGGGTCGAAGCAGGTCAAACCGCTTAAATCCATAGCTCAACATACAAACACACTAGGGCATTGCTCTATAATTACGAGCTACCAGTAGATTATGAAAGATAAATATAATTTTTACAGTAGTTATATGTATATGTGGTCTAATTATACCAATACAAAATATTTTTATTAGTTATGAATCTTAAAAGAAAATTTGTTAATGACGCTGTTAAGATATTCATTAAAAAGAATTTTCTAATAAATGAAACTAAAAACGTAAAAATTAATAAAATGGCATGAAAAACAAAATTAATAAATGATTTCCAAACATTTTGTCGCAAGATTTTATTGTTGCATAAACCTGTCAAACTACGAAAACATTTGAAAAAAACCTTCAAAAGAAGGAGACGAATTCGTAGAGACGAGATTTGATCTCTTTCCTTAACTCAATAAATCTCCCGCAATATGGTGAACCTATTCTACGTTATACTCTCGACTTACGTTTAGAGAAGAAGAAATGAAGAAGATGGTGGAGCGATTTGATTTGTGCGGCGGATGCATAATGAATGAGTGGAGAGAACGTTTTATAGTGGAGAAAACCCTATAGGGTTTTGACGGCGCCTTGGCCTAAAAAGAACTTCTTTATTGGGCCCAAGACCCGAGACTCGAGCCCGAGCCCACCTCGGCACGATAGCGGCGCGTGTGTGGTATTCGACTCCTGTCTCACAGTCTCCATAGTGTCCCCTTACTAAAGGTTATTAAACTTTGTAATTATGAGTATGCCACTATATATAGTATGTAATCCATTACTTCCTTATTATTCATTCATCTCAATGGACCAAAAACCATTTTTCACATTTTTCCAAACATTTAATTAACCCAAAACTTATTAAATTTTGGTTCCAACAATCCCCCACATGAAGAGAAATGACTCTAAACATATGCTTACTCGACTAACTCAAAAGCCCATGCAGACTCTATAGACTTAGACAAACTCGAGGTCTTTCGAGTTAAGATTGTTAAATATGCTTAATCTCAACAATCTACTCAACCTGGATTTATTTGAAACAATCAAAATTTTTCGAGTTAAAATTGTAAAGACCTGATTTATCGAAATAAAGGGGCAACCGAGCAATCTAAGAATTATTCAAAACTATTACAATAAATTAAATAATTTAAAATGCAAATCGTAAATAAATTAATAATTTAAAAGCAAAACATAAATAAATTAAATAATTTTAAAACAAAGCAAAAAACGAATATAATACAAACTAGTAGAATCGAGATTTAATCTCTCCCCTTAACTCGAAAACGCCCCGTAGTGTCACGGTTTTTAAGCGTTACGAGTCCTAAGATAAAACTACTGAAATCTTATGATTAGAGACACTTAATCATAAGTCTAACAAACTTAATTCCATGTTACACTCTCTGACTCAACTTATAGGCTAGAGCATATGAAGATTAGTTGGTGATTTGAAATGAGAACCAAAATCTTCTTTATATAGGCTATCATCCATAATCATTTATTCTCCACTACACTACAAGAAAGCAGACGAATTCCGAGGGCAGTAATCGTCGGAATTTCCTCGGAATAAGGAATTTCCGATGAAACCGTCCCTCGGTTTCATTTGGTTCGAAAAAAATTCGTCGGAATGCGCTCGGAAACTCCGAGGAATTCCGAGGACCATCTTTCCGACGACATTCCGAAGGAACACGCTGTCGGAAAGAGTTTGTCGGAAATTCCTCGGAACAAAATTCTGACGGATAAGTGGTTGTCGGAAATAATTTTCCGACGGATATGGAGTTCCTCAGAAATTTCCGAGCGCCTCCTTTCCTCGGAAATTTCCGAGGACCTTTGGCCGTCAGAAATTTCCGAGGAACTCCATATC
>KE150889.1:68970-83631 GCA_000411095.1 Aethionema arabicum
TTCCGAAGAATAAGAACAGAGACAGCGGCTAGGACTCTAATACTTTGAAAATAAAATAAAACCTAGCTCTCGTATGTGTTTCCCAACATGGGCTTTATATAGACGACCCAAAATTAGGTAAAAAAGAGGTGAAATCGCGTAGGTTTAAGCTCTAGGGTGCCACATCGGTCGATACATTTGGTGTGTATCGATCGATACACCTTCATATCTTGACTTTCTTAACTTCTTAAACCCCCACATCGGTCGATACACTTGTGGTGTTTCTACCAATACATGTCTTGTCCAAAATTGAACAACCTCTGATATGGATCTTGATCGATACATCCATATCATTTGGTGTTTTTGCTCTTGGGTGTTTTTGGACCTTTTTTTCAACGATACAAATCTGTTCTTTCTATAGAAACAGATGCCTTTCACCTATTTTCTTCGCTCTTTGTATTTGTTCGTCATCTCGAATGTCTTCAACTCATTTTGTGCAATCCCTAGATATTATACAAAATCACAACAAAATCTCGTGAAAGTATAGGTTAGATGAGTCATAAAATCGTCACAAAATGACACCGATCAATTCCCCCAAACTTAACTTATTGCTTGTTCTCAAGAAAACAAGAGCCAAGAAGTTTGAAAGGGAAAACCTAGGAGACTCATATTTGTGCTTATGCAATGTCTAGACTTTTGGAGAACTCTAAAGAAGCGTTTCAACTATTTAAAAACCAAATTCGTATTTCTACTTAGCATCTCCTAAGGGTTCGCCCAAGAATTTCATCACATTTTAATCTGACTTCTATCGACTATATGTCGTCTCCTGATTAAATGACAAAAAAATTTACACTCTAAACAATCTAACATGCATTTGGCTCGGTTTTGAAAGGGGATATATCATGAAAAATTTCAAGTGGAGTTTAAAATATTTGAAGTTGGCTAACTCTCGAAAAATCGGAATATTATCAAATCGCAAAATCATGGAAGAAAAGAGCAAGATAAACAAGTTCTTCTTCCTATCTACCCATTCTCATGAATCACCTAACTAAATTACTCAACTTCTACATCCTTTATGAAAACCATAATTTTTTCTTCTTTCTTTTCCATTTTTCGAAACTCTTTCACAATTTTCCTACCTAGTCTAACTTAGCCAATCACCTTATTTGAAATGGAATTTAAACAAAACTTTTATTTCTTTTCTCGTTTTTTTGTGTTGGTTGCTAACTTAGAACTAGACTTCTTATGCTCTCACTCTTATCCTTAACTTAATTTTTTTTCTCAAATTTTTCCCAAAACTTAAACTGTTCTAACCCTACGAATTTCTGAAGCTAACCTTCCGAATCGACATATACCAAAGCAACAAATCCATCATAAATTAGCCAATGCGGCTAATTTTGCGAAAGAATGGACTCGTCACTCTAATTCTATCTAAATTTTGCAATCAAAATATTTTTAAAAAAATGCTTCACTCACAGAAAATTTTGTTTTGGTTTGAAAAATTGGTTTTGGGTTTTAAGTCGGGTGGATTTCGAAAAGAAAAAGAGTGGTGAAAATGGGTTTAAAAAGAAAATTCATGCATGATTTAGAGTGAAATCGCAAATCAAATTCAAGATTATGTTTGTTCCTAATCTAATTTAATTGTTGTATCTTGATGTTTAGAGTCACTTTGTAGTTTTGTCCGAGTACTTGTGCATGCAAGTGTTTATAATCTTGTAAATTGCAATAACTTGTGAGGTTAAAACTCATGAAAGTTTATTAAGCATGGGTTGATCTAGTTGTTCATAGAAAAATGTATGTGCTAAACAGTAAACGTTTGTGACAAACTTTTACCAAGGTAATTGTAGGTATAAGGATGTGATAACTTAATTAATATCTAATTTTATGTTTGACATGGTAACATTGTTATTTTGAGAAATATAGATTATGACATAAATAATTATGCTTTGATGTGGAAATTATATGTAAAATATGTGCTTAAATGACGAGTAATGTAGTGCAGAGCAGTGTAGTGCATAACAATTCATTAGTTGCAATAGATTGAGAGCATAACAATGTTGGAACTTGAATTTAAATTTCAGTTGGGTGTTTACTTTATGTGATTGCAGATACATATGCATGTGAATATCATGTTTATGTTATTGATGATATCTTGCGTGAATTGATGATTGTTCGTTATAAGAGATTGTTATGAATGATTGAATGTTCAAGAAACTATATTGTGTAATAATTGCATATACATGCTACGAGTTGGTTATTATTATTGTTAGTTGTTCAATATTGATTGTCGTGTTTGTGTGGTATTAGTAATCATTAGTGTAACAAGGAACTTAGGGTTTGAGCGGATGTTGTTTGTTGGACGTATGTGATAACTTTGCTAGTTATTCACCCCTCTCTTCTGGTCTTTGTGAACTGAATGTTCTTGGAGGAGACAAGAAGGCGAGACTTTGCGTCCAAATACATTACTCACAATCGAAGTAAACATGTTAGTAACCGAACCTTCTTAAAAAAAGTCTAAGAGGTAAGTTTAATGGAGTAATTGTATGGAGATGCTATGCAATATGGCTTTAGAAGGATAAACGTGAAATAATGATAGAGTTGGGGTATGAATTAAATTTGTATTGCAGTGTAGCTAATTTATCGTGGAATGAAAGTACATGATGTGTCGGGATTGGTGTTAAGTATGATATTATAAGATTTTTTTTACGAGGTGATTTTGGTTTGGGAGAAATTAGTTAGGATCATGTTGAATTCTTAGTACGTTGTCGTATAAGTAGAAATAACTAGGTTAGAGTGTTTCATAAAATATTTGATGGGCTTGTTGATATCAAGAAAAAGGTATGGTTAAAGTCGTTTGGACAATGGATTGGGCGTACATCATATATAAGGGAAGAGAATCTATACATAATTTTCCATAAACGTGTGTACAATAATCTTTACTCATATATTAAGTTGCGATTTTAGAAGAATCTTCGTCGAAAATAATCAAAACCCAGATAAAGAAACAAAAAAACCTTCTTGAAATTAATTAGTTCTAAAATGTAGAGAATTATTTTTTTTTGCTAATTGGTTTAAAAAAACTTACAACAAAACAAAAGAATAAGAATTAGACATTCACAAGACAATAATACAATCCCATAACTTTCGGTCAAAAGAAATTTTAAATTAAAATGAATGTTAACAAATCCATTAGATTGCCCCAATTGACTACCTTTTGTTGGTATGCAATTTCCTTCGGTCGATCGAATACAGTTACATCCACCTTAGTGACGACGGTTGCCATTACTAGCCTCCAATCGGAAGAAGAGAAGATTTTGGTTAATATATTGTGAAGTTTGGAAGTCGAGATGACAAAGAAGATATTGAGAGGTGAAAAAGGCTACACGTTTAAAAAAATATGAGGTGTAAGATAACTTTAGTATGAGGTCGGGTTTTCAAATTAGATTATAAATTTTTTGTACAAAGTAAACAAATTCATTGGGTATGTATCCATAAAAGGGTAGTCTATAAATATATGTTACCATTTTAGTAGTATAGATTCTTTTGTTTTCTACATGTAATTGCTAAGAGCATGTGCATTAGAGAATCAACAAAAGAAAAATATATTTACAAAAAATGAGGAGAGAGATGATGAGAGAGAAGAAGGAGAGATAGAGGAAGAGAGAAGAGAGAGAGGGTTCATCTTTCTCAACAAAAAAATCTTATTTAACCATTTTTATTTTATTTTTAAGATACATTGTTTATTTTTTTAATATTATTTAATTAAAAACACTTTTTCTATAAACTTAGGGCACCCACATTGGTGACCCTTTATAAATGTCCAATTATTTTTTTTTTTTTAAATGTTTTTTTTTCATGATTTTTTTGGACCCAAGAGAAAGAATATCAAATTTTGGACTTTCTCTCTCTTGGGCCCAAAAAACCCATGAACAAACAAAAATATTTTTTTTTAAAAAGTAATTGGACACTTAATGGGTATCACCAATGTGGATGGACTTAGGAGATGTGCAATATATGGATCGATTAGGAAGGCTTTTAGTAGAACATGTAACTGTAAGGGGCTGAAACAGTAAGGATAGAGTTGCGCAATACATGTCCTAATTGTAGAGTAAATTCAATGGGTACAAAATTGATTATTTATCGTAGTTTCATTATAGGAAAAACTTTAAATAATATATTTAAAATTTAAAGTCCATGATTTGAGTTTTATGATTTGAAGTTTAAGACTTCAATTTGTAGATTTATGTTATTTATTTGACGAAAAACTCATTTTGATTTTCTTCATTCCATTTTTTTTCCAGTTAAGTTTTCGTGTTATATTTTTTATTTAAGCATAATAATGACTTAAAAGACATCAATATTATAAAATATTCCCCTTTCTACATTATTGTTTTTGTTTTCATCACGTGATCACTAATTGTAAAGTGAACTAAACATTTACAAATTGATCATTTATTTTTATTTTGTAATATTTGTTGGAATAAAAGTTTGAAATAATATATTTCAAATTTACGATTTATGATTATAATTTAGAATTTCAACTGTTTATTTAATGTACAATAATTATTTCTTTGTTTTGCATTTTTATTTTTTTGTAGGGTTTATGATATTTAGATCTTAAATTATTTTTGTTTGATTAGCGAATTTTTAAATCAAAATATCAAATTTAAATTTCAAGTTATAAACTTATAATATAATTAATCCAAATTTCGTTTTTTTTAATTAAATTTTGAAATGATGATTTTGTATTTATGGATTTTAGTTTTAATTTAAAATTCTAGTTATCAAAATTCAAGATTTTAAAAAAAATTGGTAGCTAATAATTTTTTTTATCAAACAACCATAATTCAAATCTAAAATACCACAACCCTTCTTTTTTGTTTTGAACATCATAATATCTTCAAAATATTCAAAAATCTTCAACATCTTGATTTTATACAAAAGTCTTGCAACTATTTGATGGTTTTGTAACATATAATGGTATTACTTTTATTTTCTAAAACAAAAATTAAAAATACCATTCGAATTCCTACCATGATAAAGCAAATATACATAATTTTGTTGGTATATAATCAAATTATACTTATAATAACATGGTTTCCATATACCATTTCCATATCAACCGCATAATATGTAAACAATAATTATATAATATATACAACGGTCATAAAAAAGGACATCACGTGATCCACGTCACGTGCCGTAGACAGAAAACGAAGGACAGGACTGTAATTTAACTAACTAGACCTCACGCTCCAACCCCTACGTCTTATTTTAATTTCATATGATTTGGTGTTTCCAAATCAAACGCGCGAAAACAAAATCACTCTCCCGCCGCTCTCTTCCCTTTTAGTTTTCATCTCCCTCTCATTCTTCACCCTATCAACTCCAATCACTCATTTCTCTCTCTCCCAACCCACGATGCAGCCTCTACCGCATATTCCTCCAGCCACCGCCAACGCCGCGATCTCAGCCGCGCTCGAGTCTCAGCGAAACAAGAAAAATCGTGGAAGTTACAACTGTGGCCGATGTGGTCAACCTAAGAAAGGACATGTATGTGTACTTCCTGATGTACCTTCTACACCTGTTGCTGCCGAGCCGGTGAGCTGCTTCTCTGCTGCATCTTCCTCCCGTTCTATTGTCCCTTCGTTATCGGCGGCGCCGTCAAGTAAGCCTTCTCATCTACGCCGCGCCCTCCATTTTGATGAAGTCGAGGCCTGCAATTCCCTGGTTGAGTCCGATCTGGAGGAGGCATCAACAGATCTGGATCTGGATCTTGATCTATATTTAAATACAGATACGGTTCAGCCGGGCAAGTATCCTGCAGTGTGTCTGTGGGAGGTGCTTAGGCGACTGCCGCCGTCGGGTTTAATGATGGCAGCTAGGGTTTGCAAAGGGTGGAGAGAGACGGCGCGGAGGATGTGGAAAGCAGCGGAGGAACTTCGAATTAGGGTTCCAGAGGGAGCTCAGATTGGATATATTGGGTCTTTATTGCAAAAGTGCTCTGGACTTATTAGACTATCACTTAAAATTGAGAGGTGATTCTTTTACTAAGGATCTACTACCACTAATACTTAATTGATCTACTGTACCAATTTTAAGTTTTGTCTAACGTCACTGATCTCAATGAGTTGGATATGATTTATACTTTGTGTTGATAAAGTTCTGCAAAATGGTTTTTCTTTCCTTATCAATAATCCATAAGGATCTATAGTCCTCATCGCAATTTACTTTCAATAGCTTCATATCTGATGGATTTTGTGTTATGGGTGTTATGTGCAGTGATTTGGACGCAACAACTCTTGCCTGCATTGCTTTTTCTTGCCCTAACCTCGAGATCTTGGAGATTTCGATTTCAGGCACAGGTGTCAATAGAATTTCTGGGTAATTAATCTTGTAACTTTACGGCTTAAAATAATTGCTTCTTCTCCTCGGGATCTGTTCTTAAACAGTTCTAGTTTTGTTGTATGACCAGAGATGAGCTAGGTCGCTTTGTTGCTAATAAACGTGGACTTATTACCCTTAAAATGGAAGGATGTTCCAACTTGGGAGGATTTGCCCTCTCTTCATCAACCCTCTCCACTGTCTGGCTTGCAGACCTTCATTCACTCTCGAAGATGGTAATTGAAATCCCCCTTGGTTTTCCTCTTCCATGCTTTCCGGAAGAAGCTTCATTATGTATCTTAATTTTCAAATACTTTGGTTTGGCAGCTATTCAACTGTCCCAATCTTACGGAATTATCCCTTGAATTTTCTCGCCAAGAAGAGGATTTAACTGATCTGGTAACGATGGTTGATGGTTTGGGAAGGACTTGCACTAGATTGCAGAACATTCATATCGCCTCTCTAAAGCTTTCTCATACTGTTGTGCTGGCTCTTACTGCTGCGAATTTCAGGTTTGCTCAATTAACTCTGTTTCTGATCTTGGTTTTCTTTGTCATATGAACATTAAGAAATGCCACCTTTCCCTGGACCCTTAAGTCTAGTTTTTTCACTTGAGGAATGATGTGATTTTTATTATCTAGGGATCTGAGAATGCTTTCGCTAGTGCTTGGAATAGATATCACGGATGCATCTGTAGCTGCCATTTCCTCAACTTACAGACACCTTGAACTACTTGATCTGAGTGGGTATGTCTTATTCTTCAAGATCCTATCCTTATGTCTAATGATTAGTGTGGTTTTCACATAAAGAGCGTATGTTGATACATGTATATATGTTTTTTTTTGTTGTTTTAGTTCCAGCATTACTGATTCAGGCATTGGGATGATCTGCAATGTGTTCCCGGATACACTCTCAAAATTACTAGTTGCACATTGTCCCAACGTTACATCAAGTAAATTCTTGATCTGTCGTTTAAGTGCAATATATAATACTTTTTCCTTATGCGTTTTCCTGTGACTCATTCTTCTAACGATTCAGGTGGAATTCAATTTGCTACTGCTCAACTGCCCTATCTTGAGTTAATGGATTGTGGCATGACTGTGTCGGACCCCAATTTAGATAATGCGAGCATTGAAGAGAATAGTTGTGCTGTACAGAAAATATCTGGCTACAATCAGAAGATGTTTATCAAACACAGCAGACTTAAAAAGCTCAGTTTATGGGGATGCTCCAGTTTGGATGTAAGATTCCTTATAAAAAACCACTTGCTGTCTTAACAACTTCTCCTAATTCCCTTTTCTCATAGTTTCAATCTTTGATGCAGGCATTGTTCCTAAACTGCCCAGAGCTCAAAGACCTAAATTTGAACCTATGCAGCCAATTGAATCCAGAGAGACTGGTGCTCCAATGTCCAAAGTTAAAACTTGTGTACGCATCAGGATGTCAAGACCTATTAACTGGAGCCATTCGAGAAAAGGTAAATACACTTAAACATACTTTTCATCTAAGTCTCTAAGTCATATGACTATTAAAAAATTTCATGTAATTTTAAGCATCTCCTCATGATTTTAATAGGTTTTTGAGAACTTAACGGCAATTGAAAACCATATGCCACAAAAACGCTTGGCCGATGCATCAAAGAGGGTTCAGGCTCCACATTTGTTATATGAGGAGGTCAGTTTTTATTCCTTTTGTTAATGTAGACAAAAGAGAAATAAGGTAAAAAAAAGACATAACTGAGTTTTTTATTGTTTGCAGACAAGAGGGGATGAGAATTGTCGGGAGAAGAAGCGAAGGAGGTTGGAAAAAGAACTTACCATAATACAGTAATAATACTTCTACTTTTTTTATGATTCACTTTCACTGTATATCTGATTATTTCGGATCACGTCTCCTGGATTCTCACTTGTCAATTTCACATGTTTTATTATTACCTTTGTTGCTTAATTGGTTGAAATAAACTGTATAATAACATTCTGTACTGGATTATATATTAATATATATTGTTATAGATTTTATTATGTTCAGTTTAGCAATCTCAAGTTCTCTACATATGTTCATTGTAGTAGAAAATGACCTATGTTTGGAAATATTATTAGGTGTTAGTCGGACGTAAGGGTGGGCATAAAAACCGGAGCCGAAGAACTGAACTGAACCAAAAATTCGGGATTTAGGTTGGTTTTGGGTAGTGAAAAATAACCGAATGGGTCCAAATTTTATTACCCATGGTTCTGGGTACCGAACCGAGAAACCGCGGGTACTCATATAGAACCGAACATTAAACCTTAATCTTATCTTTACTTTTACTTTATTTTGCGATTATAGACTTTTAGTTATGAACATGACAAATAATCACATAAGCAAGTAACATCATTGCTTGTCTATGATATCACAAGGTAGTGTGCTAGTCTTTTTTGGTTAATAATTGACTTAATTATTGGAATACTTTATTGTGTAAATTAATTTGGATAATATGATAATCAACCGTTTAAAGTTTTGCCTATACTTCAAAGTTGTATGTAACAAAAGAAAAGTAGTATTCCAACAACTACTACAATCTAATTTCAAGTTTTTCTTGCAAATTTTTTCTTGATCGATTCGTGTTTGAAAAGTTTGCAATCCCTAATCAGATAATCTAACATACTTCATTGTGTTTATAATGCTAAATACATTTTCACCTATCTTCCCAAACCTTCACTCACGATCAAATTCAATATATATGCATAACAATGAATATGCATATGATGAAGTCATGACTTCTTAATTTTTATGGTTAAGTTTTCATTGATTATCTTAAGTAATTTGGTTTAGCTTAATTCGTTTAAGTTATTTGGTTTGATTTGTTTGGTTTATTAAGTTAAGTTTTGTGAAGAGAATGTCTTCCTCTTATCAAGGAGGCACTTTCTCTCACGATTCCCTCTTCTCCCACTCTTCCTCTTGTTCCATTTTTCTCTCTTGTTCAGTAGCTTTGTTTATTTAAATCAATGAAATCTACAACAAATAGACATGAAAATTGTCAAGTAAATTCTTGTGTTTTAGTTCTTGTTCTAAATTGCGATTTCAAAGATTGTAGTGTATCGATTGGTATCAGAGCAAACGATATCATTGTGACTGATATTCGCAAGAATTAACGCTCACAAACGCCAGATAATTTGCTTTCACCAACACCACATCATTTAGCCATGCAAACCGCGCGACAACATCAACATTAGGTTTAGGCCACACCAAGCCCAATCAATGACCAACAATGAGAGGTTAGACAACTTGGAAGCTGGTCTCGGCTTGCTCCAAGACGAGCTTCATAAATTGACTATTGGGATCAATGATAGGTTAAGAGGAATGGAAAAATCCTTTACTCGCACAATTGAAGAATCATTTAATCCCATGATGGAAACAGTGATAAATCTAAGTGCGGATGGACAATAAGGAAACCGACGTACAAAGGATCCTCAAGGAACACTCCCTAGAAGTGAAAACCCCAACCCCTATGCTATGGCTCCAACGCAACACCACCGACATGTGAAATTGGAGCTACCACGTTTTCATGGCGGTGATCCCACATAATGGATAAGTAAGGGGAAACAATATTTCTCATATTATGACATACCGCTTGAGCAACGGGTTCGCTTTGCTTCTTATCACCTCACTGAAGAGGCTAATGAATGGTGGCAAGCAATATTGAAAGCTTGAGGGGATGATCCAGATCAAATTCCATGAGATATTTTTGAAACTGAATTGGGGACATGTTTTGGACCGATTGATGGAGAAGCTTTTGATGAGGCATTATCACACTTCCGCCAAAAGGGCTCATCGGTAGAATACCAAAGAGAGTTTGAACGTCTTCAAAAAAAGGTGGAACGATGGTCTGAGAAAGCACTAGTCGGTGCTTTTATGGGAGGTCTCAACACTTCCATATCAAACGGAATCCGAATTTTCAAACCAAAAACTTTGATGGAAGTCATTACTTTAGCACGACATCGAGATGACCAGCTTTAAAGGGAAAAGAGAGGGTTCGACACACCATCATGAGAAGGAATGACTCAAACCAATATTAGCTACTCATGACCATCAAGCGAGACATCACCAAACCACCATTCGACACCGACACCTAAGAAACTCAGTTGGAAGGCAATAAAGACAAAGCGTAGTTTGGGCTTATGCTTTAGTTGAGATGAACGATATATGCCCGGTCATAACTGCAAACCACAATTTCTTCTTATGGAAATGCTTGAAGATAGTAATGAAGATCCACATGTAGACATACAATATTTTTCATGTAGAAAGAGACCAACTTCTTTGACATAAAACTTGAGGACAAGCTTTTGTGGGGGCGGGTTTAATGGTGGAGCCGTGACTTCTTATAGTTAAGTTTTCATTTGTTATCTTAAGTAATTCAGTTTACCTTATTTGGTTTAGATTATTTGGTTTGATTTGTTTGGTTTATCAGGTTTAGTTTTGTGAAGAGAATGCCTTCCTCTTCTCAAGGAGGCACTTTCTCTCACGATTCTCTCTTCTTTTTGTTCCACTCTTCCCTTTTGTTCAGTAGTTTTTCTTATTTAAATCAATGAAATCTACAACAAATAGGCATGAAAAACTAATTGCCAAGTAAACTCTTGTGTTTTAGTTCTTGTTCTACATTGCAATTTTAAAAATCATAGTGTATCAATGCATAAACTCCCCATCCATCAAAAGCATATCATCTCCGCGTGTCATAAATTTGTTTTTTAAAATACTATAGGCCGATCGTTGCTACTAGCATTATCAAGAGTTCGTGTGAACACTTTATCAAGCAAGAGCACTTTTCAAATTGTTTTGTAGTTGTATCTTTTTATGGACTAATATGGGACCGAAACCGACAATCTTCTTATGCAACATCCAATTATCGTATATAAAATGGGCAATGATGACCATGTAGTTCATAGTTGTAATTGATATCCATATATTAGCCGTAAAAGATATATTTCGTTCACTCACCCAAATTCTTTAGGATCACTTTTTCTTTCATGAACAACGTGAAAGTGTAAAGAAGAAACATAGCTAAGTTTTGTCTTTTATTTAGTAAAGAGAATAACAAAGAGGAATTTAATAATAATTAATGATCATAATATAAAAATAATTAAGTGAGAATTAAAAAGAAAAATTGACCCATAAAATTAGGAAATCCCATGATTAATTAAAAGAAAACCTTAGACAAGTTAATGATCGTTCATTAAATTTTGTCTATAGATTAGGAAAAAAGAGGCAAGAAGGAGGGGAGGAGGAAGTCAACTTTAATTAAGAGATATTCATACCAAGTCAGAAGTTAATGATGTTGTCGAAAGGTGTTAATGATGTTGAGATGATGCTAGGATGTTAAATATATAATTTTCTTCGAGTTGAAGAAATATTCTGACTGTCTATGGGGGAAAGAAATATCCGCCTACGGCTCCAACTTTTTTAAATTTTTTTATGCTCGCCTAAACTTCAAAGTTGTACGTAACATAAGAAAAAGTTGAATTCCAACGAGTACTACAATCCAATAGCAAGCCTCCCCTACAAATTTTTTCTTGATCAACTCGTGTTTGAAAAACTTGCAACCTTGAATAAGATGATCTAACATACTTTACTACATTTCTAATGCTCAATACACTTTCATCCATTTTCCCTAATCTGTCGTTAACGATCAAGTTCAATATATACGCACAACAACAAACATGCATAAACTCATTACCCATAAGAAGCATATCATCTTCGCGTGTCATAAATCTATTTTTCAAAATACTAATAGCATTATCGTTGCTACTAGCATTATCCAAAGTTAGTGTGAACACTTTCTCTATTCTCCAATCAAGCAAAAAATTTCAAACTGTTTTGCAATTGTATCTCCTTTATGGTCTATATATGGGGTTGAAACCAATAATCTTCTTATGCAACACCCAATTATCGTCTATAAAATGGGCAGTGATTACCATGTAGCTAACCGTTGTAATTGATTTCCGTATATCGGTGGTAAAAGATATCCTTTGTTCACTCACCAGACTTTTTAAGATAACCTTCTCCTTCATGAATAAAGTGAAACAATCTCTAGTAATTGTCTTACGTGAAGGGATATCATATTTCGGGTATGCTTCACTACAAAACTGCTTAAAACTTGGAGATTCCACAAAAGAAAAAGGCAACTCATCCAAGACTATCATTTTTATTGTTGTTTCCTGGATTGCATCTTTATTGAATGATCTAGCAACAACACTTTTCAGAACTTCTTTTCCACCCTCACCACGAGCCAAGACTTTTGTTTCTCATTTTCCATGTGATTGATGTATTCTTTGCACTTTCGAAAATGTCTAAACATACTGGTAGTACCCATAACACTATTGAATTCAACTCCACAGTAATTGTATATGTTGTATCCTTTTTTTCTTATGACACTTAGTGAAATCTTTCCACACTGAAGATCTTTCAATATACTGCTTCTTAGGTTTAGGTGGTGTATGAGAGTCTAGCGACGTTGCTTCTCTTTAAGGTACACGAAAGTTATCTTCTATTGGATCCTTGTCTTCCATTTTTCAAATAACTACCAGAAAAAAATGAGACAACTAAAAAAAATAAGAAAACGAAAAAACGAAGGAAATCAATCACGAGACCAAACACATGGAAGATACAAGAAAACAAGTTTACTACATTACTAGTAAATTAAGTAATTTTGTATATATTGGTTAAATCTATGTATAAACTATTAATTTAGTTAAAGTAGCACGATAAACTTACTACATTACTACTATTTTTAGTCCATCAAGACGTATTCACACAAGTGACAAAACTCGTATATGAATGTGTTTTCTCATACAAACAAAAATCATAATCAAATCCACAAATCACTTCTCAATTTCAACTTAACTCTAGGAAAACGAGGCATGAACAACAAGAATTTAATGTAACAACAAGAAAACTAAGGCAGAGGAGTTAGCTACGCGAATCGAACGATTCGCGTGGTATTATCGAGGCTCACACTTNATTATCGAGGCTCACACTTCCTACCTAGATTTCGATTGATCTTCCTCCGCAACTCTTGTCTTGGTTCGTTGTCGTCTTGTTTTTGTTTCTTCGGTGTTATGAAACTCTTTAATGATATATCAAATCACAAGTCAACGTTTGATATATAGGGCTTTTCTCGATAACTCCTAGTTCTCGTAAAAGCATATTCTAACAACTTTATCAAAGATTTGAGTTTATCATATCCTAATCCATCTTATAAGAGATTTTTTTAGATTTTAAGATAATCTTAAAGTTTACCGGACACGGTGAAACAAAAATTCAAAATATTGGAACATAAATCTAAAAATCATAGACCAAATCTATGCCTTAATTATTTTGCGATAATCTAAAATACCACCTACCCCACCAAAGAAGTCGTCCGTTCTTGCTCATCGGCAACCTCCCGAGCTCGTCCTCTCCTCAACTAAAGAGGTCTCCCTTTCTTTATCCCATGAGCTTCTCTACCATTTTTCTTCCTTCCTTCCCATCCTATATTCATCCCATGTAGAATTCTCATTGCTTCCTTGTCACTTTCCATCCTGCATCGCACCAAGCTCTCTATCATACCTTATTGCATCAAGCTCTCTGTCTTCTTGCGTCGAACTACTCAGAAATGTAGTTGGACTCTCATCTAGCACGAGAATGAAGATGGGAGTTATGACTGGTTTGAGCTATGAAGTTTTTTTTCGTCAAGGGGAATTTCCATGGGAGATAGAAAAAAGAGCTAGATGAAAAGTCATTTTCTCTCTCCTACTCTACTAATTATCTTCATCTATTTATTTTTTTTGTTTTACGCTTTAATCCTTTTATTTTTTTCAAGTTTTATTTTTCTCTTCATATAATATTTATCAACAATCGATATTAATTATAAAATTATTAATTTTAACTAAAATATTTTAAATGTTTTTCTTTTCTAAATATGACTTAAGTTTATTAGTAACTTATATAATATACTCTCTCTGTCCCAAAAACATTGGGTTTTTTATTTGTTTCAAAAAGATTGATTTTTTAACAATTTTGAATTAAATTTAAATAACAAAAATAATTGCATTTATGAATTTCAAAATTTTAGCTTGCAAATTTATAGGGAATAGTTAAAAATAGATAATTATCAAACATAAAAAGTGTGGTTATCAACAAAAAATAAAGAAAAAACTAATTAAAAACAGTTAAAAAATAAGTATTTAATGATTAATTAATTATTTCTTAATCTTTTTAAAACTCTAAAATGTCATTCTTTTTGGGAGTGAGGGAGTATATATATATATATATATATATATATAT
>KE150890.1:13084-67826 GCA_000411095.1 Aethionema arabicum
AGGTCTAGTAATACTGAGTTCAACTGATCTAGATGATCTTTGAGTGGCGTACCTTCTTGCATCCTCAGTGCAAACAGACGACGTTTGAGAAGCAACTTGTTGTGTAGAGATTTTGTCATATACAAACTCTCTAACTTGTCCCACAGACTGACAGCAGTGACTGCATCTGAAACCTCAATGATAACCTCATCTTCAAGACACAACATGATCGTGGAGTGTGTCTTCTCTTCCAATTCGGTCATCTCCGCAGCATCACCTTTCCCCTTGTTATCTTTCAACAAAGGTCCCCACAAGCCTTGTTGCTTTAACAAAGCTTTCATCTTTATCTGCCAGAGACTGAAACTATTTCTCCCAGAAAACTTGTCAATCTTCACGTTCAACGCAGACATCTCCTCACCAGAATACAAATACGGAATTCCCAGAACCTGAATTTGCACAAACCTGTTTCTGCACGGATTTTGCACGGTTATCGCACGACCTGAAACTGCACGATTATCGCACGACCTGAAACTGCACGAAAATCGCACGAACTGAATCTGCACGAAAATCGCACGAACTGAAACTGTACGAAAATCGCACGAACTGAGACTGCACGAAAATCGCACGACCTGAAACTGCACGATTATCGCACCAGAAAAGCAGAAACCGAACCTTGAGCTCTGATACCAGTTTGTTAAAACGGATGTGAGCAAGATAACAGAAACGTAAAGAACACGACACAGATTTAACGTGGTTCACCAACACTCTGTTGGCTACCTCCACGGGCAAAGAGACAGATTTTATTTCTGGAGAAAATACAGAGATTCAGAATACGTGGAGGCTAGGTTAACATAGAGTATTTATAGGGAAACATAAAACCCTAGTTAACCTAATCTAATTGGGCCTAAAGTCATGGGACCAAAACAATTCAAGTCATATCCAACAATAACCATAAGTGAAAGTCATTAAAAGTAACAATCACATTTTCAAAATTTTAACAGTTTGAACCACTTTATTTTTCTCTCTTTTCTTCATGTTTATATTTTTTTTTCTCGCAAGTAGCCTTCCTTGTTCTAAGGGCTTGCTTACCCTTGAGAGTTAAGGAACTCATAACCCATCTATAAACGCAGTTAAGTAGTCGAGTTAGTATTCTTAACCGTTCATTTTAAAAATCAAATGGATAACACTAACCGAATCAAACCAGCAGTTTCTGGTATAGATGAGACTCCTCCGGTAGTAACTGTCTCTCCGAAGTTTGTCTAGAACACCCCCAAAATGTTTCAGTTTAGTTTCCACTCATTAATTCAATATCTAAAGAGCTCAAGCAATGAGTTCAGTCTTTATCTTTACCTTTTCATAGTTCTGCTTCAGTATCTGAAGAAACTGTTCTACAACCTGAAATGCCTTTGATCGAATCTCACTATTAAGAACACGAGAAAATGATTTACATTTTGTATGATGAAAAAAGATAGACATGAACTTATATGTAAAGGACCTGTCTTGATCAATTGTTAGCACAACCACATTCGGAAGAATCCTAGTTGCTATTTCAGTGTCATCATAAACAAAAAATGTTCTACGTATATAATTAAAAAATTAGTTTTGGATGGTAGAAATTAACTATAAACTTATCAACCTAAACTAATTTTAATAACAATACATCAAAAAAATAAAGGTAATGTTAAATTTAGAAAGAGTAGGTGTTAGGGCTGGGCATAAATACCCGTTACCCGTCTTTGACCCGTTACCCGACTCGTACCCGTCTTCAAAAAAAAGATATCCGTAAGGTTCGAGTCGGGTAACGAGTATTAGTTTTCATTACCCGCAAGGGTCGGGTATCAAGTATAAACATTTATTTTACTATCCGCTGTATTATCTGACCCGTAAATACCCGTTTAATTTATATCATATTTTATTAATATTTATGTCATACATGACATATTAATTGGATTAATATTTGATTAAATGTAATATAAGTATTATANATACCCGTTTAATTTATATCATATTTTATTAATATTTATGTCATACATGACATATTAATTGGATTAATATTTGATTAAATGTAATATAAGTATTATAAAATCCATAAAAGTTTAAGTAAAACCCCCAAATAAAAGTTAAATAAAAAATCCAACTAAAATAAAACTTGACATGAATAATTTATTGTTGTCGAATGTATGTTTATTTACCAACAAATGTTTCTTTCTTTTAAATATATACTTTTAGGTTCTTTTATGTCAAAATATGTTATATTGTATGTTTTTATAAAATTTTAGATTTAAAACGGGTCGAGTCGGATAACCCTAAACCCTAAACCCTAAACCCTAAAATTTTCCGAGTACCCGTTTTTTTCAAGTCGGATACAAGTCTATATTTCTTAATACCCGTACGGGTCGGGTCGGGTAACAAGTATGCTAAAAATCAAAGGTACCCGCCCCATGCCCACCTAGTAGGTGTGGGTGGCTAAAGGCAAGGCCGGGACAAAGCACAAGCTAGGGAAGCCACCGTTTAGGACCTTCCATATGAAAGGGCTTTTTTTTAAGTTAAAATTTAATATATATGTGATTGTTTCTTTTATTTGGTATAGTTTGATTAAATTCATCGTTAAGGATTTTCAATATAAACTATAAAATATACAAAAAAAATTTTGCGCTACGCACGAAATAAATTTATACTATTTGAAAAAACTTTTTTTTAAAACCGCTTAAGATCTCCAAAAACCTTGGAACGACACTAGCTAAGGGCAGAGGCGGCCTATTACTCTATAACCCTATCTTCTTCTTTTTTTATCTCAAATAATCTATAATAACCCTGTCGTTTTTTTATTATCCAATCTATAACCCTATCAATACATAAAGCATCGTCTATTATTAATCGTCTATTATTATTTTCTTTAATCAAAATTATTGTATATATCATAAATGCCACAAATTTTGAGGACAAAAGAAAAATGCCACAAATTATTGTACTGTATTATATCAAACGTGAAATTTCGTCAAATTTATTATAATCTTGTGTCGTCANTCAAACGTGAAATTTCGTCAAATTTATTATAATCTTGTGTCGTCACATAAAAACTAACTTGCGAGAAAAAAAATTATTATAAGTTTAGTGGTTTTTTCGCAAAAAAAAACAAAGTTGAAGGGTTTTTTGGTCCAAAATTTAAAGTTCAGAAGTTTATTTAGCAAAACTTATGTGTTAATTTAATCGTTAAGTCATTGCTTGTTTCTAATTAAATGAAACGATGTTGTTAAACAGTACAATTAAAAGTTAATAATTACGGCTAATTAAAATTAAAATTTTATAGTTTAAACACATCATTTTGTTAATTAAATACTAACGGCAATTTAACAGTCAATTTAATTGAAGAGATTTTTGGTTGGAAAAAACAAAGTCTAGGAGTTTTTTCGTCGACTTGATAGTTTAGGGTTTTTTTCGGAAAAAACAAGTTCATAGATTTTTTTTATCAACTTGATAGTTTAGGGGTTGTTTCACCATAAACGGACTAAATACCGCCACTTCAGTTCAAATCTGGATTCCCTTGGATACATAAGCAAAAAATTACAAAATAGGAAACATTTAATCTATCCGGATACTCGCAAGTTAGTTAAGACAATCTTTAGATACTTTACAAATAAATTAATACTAAAAAAATTGAATATGTAAATTATATTAGTTAATAAAATTATTATTATTTGTTTTTATTATATACAATCACACTTTAAAAATCCAGCACCGTTCAAAAAATTCCGGTTATTAAAATTCATGATTAAAAAACCATTTTTAAAGTTTAAGATATTTTTCACCAAATCGGTAAAGTTCAAGGTAAGGTTTATTTTACCATTTCCACTTATACATATATATACCAAGGAAAAAGAATGTTTATTAGGAGCTACTAGGCAAGCTTAAAATACTAAATTCCTGAATCATGATTCTTTATTATCTGACTAGCTTTTGTGTGTACCGTGTGGATTTGTAGATGTTCAGACTGGAGTTTGCTCATTATGACTATGCACGAAAAGGAAGTGTATCAGCCAAAGATTTTGCTTTGTCGATTGCAGCCGCGGCTGATCCAAAGGATTTCTGGGTCCAACATAGCCGAGCGAATAAGGTGAACGATGAGCCACACCTGAAAGAGATTTGTATTTCTCTACAGGAATTCAAGCAGTTTGGTGAGCTAAGGAGTAAAATAGTTCCACTCTCTGCAGCGCTTTTGGCTGATGGTAAACCTAATAATGGGTTACTTTCAATGGAAAACTTTAAACAAGCTGCGTCCAAGGTAACGTAACACCTTCAAAGATATCTCTACTTGTATTTTTTACTAACTAGAAAATAAATTTTGAAGTTAATGAATAAAGGGAGAATTAGTTAAATGCACTGTGGAAGAGGTATTTTAGTTATATACACATTTGTAGTTTATTTTTTTGTTTTATACGCTTGCTTATAACATCTTATAACATCGTATAACATTTTATATTAGTAAATAATAAGTATTATCTCATAAATTTTGTTATAAGAAAGTATATGATACCTTATAACATCTTATAACACAATTGGGTGTATAAAACAAAAATACGGTGTGTGAAAGTATAATTCACACAAATTCTCATGAATAAATTTTTGAAAAATTGCGTAGTAAAAAACCTATGAAGAAAAATGAAACAATATATTAGACCATCTCTAATGGGTTTTTTCGACTCTTTAAAATATGAAACAAAAAAAAGTTATTCTTTTTTTTTTTTCTAAATCTTCTTTCGAAAATTTTAAAAATATAAATCAATTTTTGAAGATAGTTACTATTCGTGTGGGAAGGTCTTAACACTACTTTTTTTTAACCGCAAAAATAATTATAAAAAATAATTTTCCGTAATTTTCTTCAAATTTAAAAAGAAAATAACAAGAATGAAATACTCTAAACCTAAGTATTCATTTAATTCACATTGTTAAAGACTGCTAAGTTTGTGACTGCCCTCTAGATCTTTTAAAACTTATGCTCTTAAGTTTGTTTTGCAAAACTAACAGGAATGTGGCGTTACATTATCAGACAATGTAATCGAGATTGCATTTCATGTGTTTGGTTCGAATAAAGATGGAAACTTAGCCGTTGATAAGCTCCTACGATTTATGAGGAGCGGATCTAGAAATCTTTTTCAACCTCATTTGTACAATGGGATACACATTACCCCATAAGTGAAAGTCACTAAAGTAACTCTATAACCCTATCTTCTTCTTTTTTATCTCAAATAATCTATAATAACCCTGTCATTTTTTTATTATCCAATCTATAACCCTACCAATACATAAAGCATCGTCTATTATTAATCGTCTATTATTATTTTCTTTAACCAAAATTATTGTATATATCATAAATGCCACAAATTTTGAGGACAAAAGAAAAATGCCACAAATTATTGTACTGTATTATATCAAACGTGAAATTTCGTCAAATTTATTATAATCTTGTGTCGTCAGAAAAAAAACTAACTTGCGAGAAAAAAAAATTTATTATAAGTTTAGTGGTTTTTTCGAAAAAAAAAACAAAGTTGAAGGGTTTTTTGGTCCAAAATCTAAAGTTCAGAAGTTTTTTTAGCGAAAAAACTTATCTGTTAATTTAATCGTTAAGTCATTGTTTTTTTCTAATTAAATGAAACGATGTGGTTAAACAGTACAATTAAAAGTTAATAATTACGGCTAATTAAAATTTTATAGCTAGTTTAAACGCATCATTTTGTTAATTAGATACTAACGGTAATTTAACAGTCAATTTAATTAGATTTTTGGTTGGAAAAAACAAAGTCTAGGAGTTTTTTCGTTGACTTGATAGTTTAGAGTTTTTTTTGGAAAAAAAATTCAGAGATTTTTTTATCAACTTGATAGTTTAGGGCCTGTTTCACAAAAAACGGACTAAATACCGCCACTGCAGTTCAAATCCGGATGCCCTTGGATACATAAGCAAAAAATTACAAAATAAGAAACATTTCATCTATCCGGATACTCGCAAGTTAGTTAAGACAATCTTTAGATACTTTAAAAATAAATTAATACTAAAAAATCGAATATGTAAATTGTATTAGTTAATAAAATTATTGTTATTTGTTTTTATTATATGCAATCACAATTTCATTTTTTTTAATAATTTCTACTACTTTATTTTTTTTCTTCTATTCGTGTTTTTTAATATTTTCTCTAAAGTCTGTTAAGACAAGTTTCTACAAATAAATTAATACTAAAAAAAATCATACTAAAAAAATTAACGTAGAAATATAATAGTTGATCAAATTATTATTATTATTTATTTTTATTATATAATTTTCAAAAATCATATCTGTTTACGGATCATTTTCACATTAATTAGTTATTTCTTGTTTCTATTAATCCAAATTTGGATAATATTTTTCGATTAATAATAATCTAAATTATAATATATAAATATATATATATATATATATATATTGAACAATAAGAATGTTTTAATGAATATAGATTATTGGACAACTAAAATTAAATTTATAGAAAAGTTAAATTATTAAAAAAAAATTATAAAAAGAATCAAAATTTAATATTGGAACTAATTCTAATTTTTTTTTCAAAAAAATAAAAAATCAAAATTAAATTCTAAAAACTTTTAGAATTTATTTTACCAGATAATCAAATTGTAGGATTTGTTTCACCAATTTAAAACTACAAGATTTACCATAAAAAAAAATTAAGGATTCTTTTTTTTTACCAAATGTGTATTAAGAAGTTGTGAAGACTTATTTTATAAACAATGGTGAGTGTGTGATTTTATACAAGAGAAGAGAGTAAGTTAAGGAGCTAACTAAGGAGATAGTAGGGAGTTGATTATGAAATCAATTAGGGTGTGGTTGATATCAATCATGATGTGATTGATATATTTTCTTCTATGGTTTATTCACTATTACGTCCCCACAAGATGGAGGATCTTCAGACACTCCAATCTTGGAGCAAGCAAGGCGGTAGCCGGATCGAAGCAGTTGTTTGGTCAGTGTGTCTCCAAGCTGGTCCTTGGTGGAGACATGTCAGATGCGGAGCAGACCGGCTTGAACTAATCACGAACAAAGTGATTGTTTTTTGTCGGTCCTGCAACAGATAAAGAAAACTTGGTTTTGGGTTTATGGATATTGTTTTTGGCTCGTGTTTGCATAGAATGTATATGGTTGGGTAATGAGGAAACATAAGGTGGGGCAAAAGAGGAAGATGTATTGAGGTCTAGGGTTAATGGAGCGGGATGATGAGGAATAGGTTGAGACGGAGCAGAAGCAAGTTGTGTACGAGGTGCAAGAACAGTGGGTTCAGTGGACATTTGGGTTGGCTGGGCCGTGGGTTGTGGCCTATTTTGAAGTGGAGCAGTGGGCTCAATGAACATAGGGGTTGGTTGGGCCGTGAGTTGCGGCCCATTTTGGTTTGGAGCAATGGGTTTAGACAGGAGGGAGGAACAAACGCTGAAACGGAGACACCATATTGAGTACCGGAGTTGGGAGACGGTTGATTAGATAAACTGTCGTTGCGAACGCAAAATGTCAGGCTTGTTTCCATGATATGGCGAGGTTTCCTCTCTGACAGATCATTAAGTTCTATAGTGTGTGGAGGAGACGTCAGATGCGAAATGCTCTGAGAGACAAGGTACTGTCGTAGAGAAACGAATTCGCCACCATAGTCAGAGAATAACGTGTCAATCCAAAGTTGAAACATGTTTTCAACAAGAGATTTTCTAAGTAACAAAGGTGGGATAAACATCAGATTTCCGTTGGAGGGGATACAGCGAGGTGTAGCGAGTGTAATGGTCAACCAACACAAAATAATATTTGTAGTTGTCAACAGACTACATGGGTGAAGTCCAAACATCAGTGTATATGTATTCTAGTGGACGGTTAGAGGAAATAGACGAGACAGTAAAGGGTAATTTATGGCTTTTATTAATGGAACAATCAACACAAGTAAAAGGCTTAGTGTTTGTAGAAGAAAGATGAATTGAAAAACTGGAAATAACTTTATTGAGAGCGGTGGTGGAGGGGTGACCGAGTCTGGAATGCCAAGATCGAAGGTTGGTTGCGGGACCAGCAGAGGATAATAAGGCCATAACAAGAGACTGTGAGAACAGTCACTCATATAGTTGATCCTTGACTCGCCTGATGAGAAGCTAAACCTCTGTCTTGATATCCTTCACTTGAAAGTACGTAGGGAAGAATTCAATAGAAACTTGATTAGTGTTGCATAAATGGTAGACAAAAACCAAATTCTTTTGAATACGAGACACAAATAGAACATTGTCTAACGTCAATGGACGATGTGAAGAAGGGAGAGTGGTGGAACCAGTATGGGAGATAGTCTGATTGGATCCATCAGCAAAGAGGACACCATCACTGTCCTGATATGGTTGATGAAGAGATAAATTATCAAGATCAGAGGTAATGTGATGGATAGCACCAGAGTCCATCAGCCAATTGTCACCAGTACTAGGACTATTGACAACCATGTTAGCGCTAGGTTGCCATGGACGAGGAGATGTTGTCGGACCTGAACCCGTTATGGCAGGCAATGATGGAAGGTGAGGGCACTGTCGCGCACTGTGACCCTGTGTGTTGCAGTACTGGCACTTGCCTAAGTAAGGTCTGGGAGGTAGAGCATCAGGACGAGTTGTTGGCTGAGGAGACTGTCAGGTGGTCACCGAAGTGTCAGATCGACGTGGTCGACGTGGACGGTTGTTGTTGTAGCTAGACTGCCTAGCAGGATGAAGTTGAACGTTGTTGGCAGTGATGGGGATGGTTGGTGTTGTAGCCGAACGCAATAGTTTGGCTTCATGATTAAGAAGAGGCTCGTGGAGCTCAGTGAGTGAGGGAGGAACATCTCGAGCTTCGATTTGATCAACCACGGTTTTGTAATCCTCGGGTAGTCCTTCGAGGATTATCTCGATTGCATCTTCATGCTCATATGGCTTACCAAGGATGGCAAGTTAGCCGAGACGGATGATGATCCCCTGAATGTACTCATCGATTGTAGTGACGCCTTTTGTAACACGCTTGAGTTGGGCTTTGAGCTGTTTGATGTGACCTAGGCTAGGTTTAGCGTAGATGCCAGCTAGCGTAGTCCAGATCTGTACAATAGACATGGACCGTGATACGACCGGCTGAATGGTGTCGATTATGACGTCGATTAGGGCGTTGTAGATGATCTTGTCTTGACGAGCCCATTTGAGATATGCCGGATTGGACATAGTGGTGGCGCCAGCAGTGATGGGCGAAGGGGGAGTGCTTGCAGTAGCACTAAGATGGTCGCCAAGACCATAACCTTCAAGAAAGGTTTGAACCTGTAAACTCCACATGAGGTAGTTGTTACCTGTGAGTTTGAAGACATGCGACATGTTGATGTGGAGACAAGAATCGCATGTAAGAGAAACCAGAACCGTGTGTTGGTTGGTTGGGGTAATTAAGGGCGTCTGGGTGGTGTGATGGCCATCGGCCAAAGACGAAAGAGGCTGGTTAGTCTGTTGGTCGACAAACATGATGACGGCTGAATAGAAAAAAAAAATTAAGGTTTTAGGTCTTTTGTAACGTAATGCTCTAATACCATAAAGAGGTTGTGAAGACTTATTTTATTAACAATGGTGAGTGTGTGCTTTTATACAAGAGAAGAGAGTAAGTTAGGAGATAATTAGTGAGTTTATTATGAAATCAATTAGGGTGTGATTGATATCAATCAAGATGTGATTGATATCTTTTCTTCTATGGTTTATTCACCATTATGTACTACATAATTTTTTTTTACAAAACCATCAATGACGGGGTTTCTTTTAAACATAATATTTTTCTTTTACTATTTTACATACTCTAAATAAAATATTTAACTGATTCATATTTCAAAAAAATTTCAATAACATTAGGTGAAAAACAGTGATGGAAAACTACATGTAAATCTTAAATAGAAACGTAATAATACCTGTAAGTGAGAATCTAGAGAGGATCTTGTTGATGGGTAATTTGGTAAAAGCCCAAATTATGCCCTCAAGGCCCAATCTGCCACAAAAGGGGGAATACTTGAAGATCAACCTCTTCCTTAAAAGAACAAACTTTGCCCTTTTGGGAATTCCACATTGATGAGAAGTGACATATGTATTTCAATGATTAGACTATAAATAACCTTGTACACTTGCCATTTAAGGCATAGAATCTTCAATACAAGAAACATATCATCTCACTTTATTTCCTTATTTGCGAAATCGATTTGAAACATCGACAATTTGGCGCCGTCTGTGGGAATAATCGAACACAGAAGCCATGTCCAACCCGAGCACGAATCCGCCCGCAGGGCAGGAACAAGGAAGCGGAGGATCCGTTCCCATCCCCTCCGCGTTTGAGCGAGGGAAAGGAGTAGTCGGCGACGAGGATCCCGAAGAAGAAGAGCCAGCGACCCCACCTAGTCAAATGTCGCAGGAAGAATTTGCAAGCATCTTACGATCAATGGCTAGCCAAATGAACGAATTCACCTCCGGGCAGAAGTCTCATACAGATGAAATCAGCGAGCTGCGAAAGACATGCGAGCGCCTCACCGCCGGATCGCGAGCACCAGTGTTAACCGCAAGTGGACTTCAACGGCAACTCTTCGGCAGCACAGTAGCCCCAAGTGCCGCGCCAAGCTCCTCGGTTAACCCGATCCAGCAGCCCGTCGCAATCGAGCAGCGAGAGAGACCATTAACTGAGAGCGAATTCAGACTTTCGGAGCAAGATCGCCGTATCGCGGAACTAAATGCCCTCATCGAGGAAATGAGTTCAAGAGTCCACCACGCTTCGAGCGCGGCCCCGGAAATCGAGCAAGTCCTAAGGAGGTCGCAAAATACACCTTTCTCGGATCGCCTGCGGGGAATTGTTGTTCGAGCCCAGGAGAAAATAAAACTAACAGCCTATGACGGACTGTCCGACCCATCAACAAAATCCATGGATGATTAAACCGTCGTATACATTCTAATATTTAATTATAAGGAACTTCAAATTCTGAATATTAAATATTAAGAGTTAAACAACATAGAAAAAACTAATTTAATTTAATTTCATCTAGTAAAATCATAAACAAGGGTGGTTGTCTTATCCGCCACGTTAAGTCTCCATGAGTTAAACGGTACGCCGTTAACTCCGTTAACGGGATCCCGTTGGTAATATTCTCCAGCGCCGTTAACACCGCCGTAGAGATCCATGAACCTGATCTCATTGGTTAAGTAATTAGATCCATTTTCAGTGGCATTATGGTAACTATAACTTGAGTGGTGTCCGTACTGATCAGCAGTTATGAGTGTAGGCCCACCTCCGATGTCGACGACGTTACTAACATCTGTCACCGTCGTACACGACGTCGTTTTCCTCTCTTCTTTCTTGAACCGAATTCCACAAGCATTGCATAACGACTGCACATTATTATTATTGTTCAATTATTTTTGCAACGTTATTCATATCATATGATAAAATAACTAAGGTTTGTGTATTATTTATGTTTTAATTTGTACCTTTCTTTTTTTTTTCGCAATTTGTACCTTTCTAAATTAACAAGCAACGTGGGAAAAAATAAAATAAACAATCAACATTAAACATTTTTTAATATAAATTGTTACGGACATTAATTTCAAATTAAAAAATATATATATATACATACCGACCAAAAAATATAAAAATAAACATAAATATATAAATTTGCTTTTGAAAACCCTGAAACAAGATTTATAAAGTTTCATTCATTTCTTTTAAATAAAATCCTTGCGTAAGTCTGAAACGCAAATTTGTATATTAAAAAAGACTGAAAATAATTATAGAAATTTAAAAGTAAATATTTCTTTGAAATAAATTTGTAAATTCAGGCGTAATAATCGTGGTCTCATGCCATATTGTATAATTGTGTAATTAAACCAAAATTATATAAGAAAATAATAAATAAAAAGTACCTTGGGGCCTCGAGGACCATTTCTCCATAACGGTGTAGAAGTTGTATCACAATTGGTACATCGACGAGCAAGTAAAATATCTCCACCGCCGTTAGACTTAACGCGATTAACGGAAAAAGGAACGACGTTATTATACGGCGACGTTTTGGGGATACTTTTACAAGTAGTAGTGTTACGTCGCGTTGACGGAGTTCCCAAAGAGAGAGTGCAGTCAACGGCGGAGGAAGAAGAGTCGTAATAGTCAATATCACTGTTTCCACTGAAAACGACACCGTTTTGGAAACAGCAGTTGTGATTGTGGTGGTGGAACTTTCCACAATAATGACAATATTGCCCTTGAGTCATCCTCTCGTGAAGACCTTAAGATTTTGAGATTTGAGGTTAAATGTGTAAGGTGTGAATTGAAGAATAGAGAAGTGTAAGGAGTCTCTATTTATAGTAACAATAATTTGTTTCTACTTCCATGTATGTACCCATCTTTTTATTTTTTTAACTCTACTTCGATGTATTAATTTAATTGTGTATACTAAATTTAAAATATTCTTATACTATAATAGAAAATAAAAAAATTAATCAATAGGGGCACACGTCTCTTCTAAAAAATAAATGATAAATTATAAATTTGTGTACTTTTGTATATAGATACTATTTTTTATTTTAACGTTTTGATGACGTTTTTGCCAATGGTGAAGAAAAGTTTATTTTGAATACACTTCTAGTTATCAAATAAATATTTCGTGTGCGTTGAAATATAAACATGCGAATAAAATTATAACTTCGAGAGTTTATAAAAAAACTATTACACAAATTATTTAAATTTCGGAATGAAATTTATCCCAATTAAATATTTTTAATTTCTATCATTGTATTTTTCTTTATCAAATCTCATTATAAATATAACTAATACGTACGATATTGAAAAAACCACATAAAATTTATGTTTTATACTTAGATTTGTATATGTTTTTTCATTTGGAAATTTGTATTTGAAACTTAAATGGAAATAAATATAAATAATGAAATGAAAATAGTCCAAAAGTAATAAAAAGTTAAAAAGAAATTAAAGAGAGATGAGGGGTGAGGTGGATGGGTCAATGAAGAAGAAGGTATTGGTCAAAAGAGGCCACGTGAGAAGCGGGGGAGAAGAGCATCACACAACACTCCTCTCTTCACTCTTCAGACCAAACTGCCAATCTCCGATCACGAGGACACATTTTTATTTTTATTTTATTTTTTATTAATTTCCTTAATAATACCAAACAATCTCTGTCTTGCTCACTCCTCTCTGACCAAAACCCTTCTTTTTCCATGTGTATCTCACGCTCTCTCATCGCACACGTTCGCTATTTACATCTCTCTCTCTCTCCCTAATCATCATCATCACCATGACTTCATGACTCCATGACTCCATCACCATGGTGGTGGTGATCATGATTATAATGATGATGATGTGAATCTATGACCATTCGTACATAGATTCCTTTCGATAGATTTCTCAACCTATTCTATTACACTTTGTGCTCAACAGTTTCAAATATATTTTTCATCCAAACCAATCAACTTTTTTAATTCAAAATTCATTACTTTTTAATGTTACATTAGAGTTCACTACAATATATTTGTAACAATGTGCTAAAATTTTCATTTTAATATAATTGGTCTACCTATCATAAACTAAAATTTATTTTAAATCAATATAAAGTTTAATCATATCAATTTGGACTTTTTTTTATAGACATTTGGAATTAAATTATATTGTGTGTACAGTTCACATGAATTAGTTTTCTACTCAAAGTTAATTTCTAATGTTGTATGTTAGGAATTTGTTTTCACGGTTAAAATATATGTTAGAGTTAACAATTGTAGTTATTTATTCATCACAGATTTACATGAAAAGAAAATATTCATAAGTTAAAACTAGAAAAAAAACGAAATACTAGTAGTCTAGTATATAGTATATAATACAGATATGGTATCCTTTTTGATGAAAAGTAACGTTTGGACCAATGTGGTCGTAGTAATAGGTTGAGTGTAGAAAACCCCAATAGAATCAAATCATGTTTTGTTATAATTAGAAGAATATTCGTATAGTCAAGATTTTGTATGTTTTCGAGTTACAATAAAATAAAGATTGCATGAAAAGAAAGACTACTTAATTGCTGGTGTAAAACCCAACAGATAAAAGCCAACTTCTCTCTATAATACTCAAAAAGTGAAGTAAAGCCACATCATATTCATACCTGACTTTAGTTTTACTGTTGATAGTTGGTACGTAAACAAATAAACAGTATCGAACATATAAAAAAGAAATGACTTTATTATAACTTAAATTTGCTATAGTAACAAAAATAGATTTTGTGGTTATATAGTCTACTTATCTCTAATATTAGTAGTACTATTTAAAAGCTGAATAAAATAATAATTGAGTTTGAGTTTAAAATAAAATGATAGGCCAGAAAGAATCTGTGGATGGGTCAAAGAAGTAATAATGCTCCCCATAAAAATCATCTTTGAGCTTGTGAAAAGTTAAAGTTTCTTGGGCCCACCCCCTGAATCATTATTACCGAATCCGAACTTCTTTTTTAGTTTCATGTTTCTCTAAATAATTCATGCTTTTCAACTTTATACACAATTCTATCTTACATTATTTCATATTGCTTTTTTCATTAGTTCAAAAAATATCAATCATGCTATCTTCTTTTTTTTTAGTTTATACATACATTTATTTAAAATCGGTACAAAAATACTAGAGTATATATTGAATTAATTATCCTTAATAATTAATCATGACATTTTTTAAAAAATTGCTTGAGAAACACACGTATCTAAGTGATGATGACGTTGCTTCCTTTGGACTTGATGGGACCCACCAAGCCTCGACTAAATCTAACTCGTTTGTCATTAATCAGGTTGCCACGTGGACACAATCTTCTTCGTTTAATGACCCATAATCACATTATAACTATTTTTAGCATAAATCCTTCGAAACCAATACAAAAATATATCCTAAACCGAAAATGAAGATTTAATTTCTCATATCTGGTACATTTAATTTAAAGTTTTACAAATTATAAATCTCAGAGTGTATAATCTAAACCTCTTCACTGTAGAATCAAAAGGTTTTCAAGAATAAGAGTTAACACTTACAACACATCATTAATGAATTTTTCTGTAAGGGATTTAGTAAGTCCATGGACTGTATCAACTTCTCCAACCTACAACCATTCAAAACTCTTATCACATATCTTACCTAAGTAACGCTGAAACAGAACAGATCAAAAAGCTATATGCAGGTCATGTTCTTATATTGTTCAAAAGTACTAACCACAGAGTCGACAAAAGGTGCAATCAGAGGATGCTCTAACGTTAAACCTCCAGCAACTCTGAAAGTTACTTCATCTTCAATCTATAGTCCAGAGAAAATCAAAGCAAACACAAACTCTATATCTTTAAAAACCTCAAAAGTTTCAAGAGAAAGATCAAGAGTTTACAAGCTCTTACAAGGTCATCGATGACTTTTTCTGGTATCTCATGGAAATAAACCTGCATTACAACAAAACTCACATTACTGTGAATGAACAACGATAGATTGATGAAAGCTTAAGATTGAGAAAGAGACTAATTCCTCAAAATATCGAGCACATAAGAGATTTTCAAGCAGAATTGGTTTAATGGAGCTCAACGGCTTAATAGATCAGGAAGCATTGATATTACTCTCATTCTCTCAAGTATCCTATTAAGCAACGACTATATAATAACCAAGAAATGCCATCAAAGGAGAACAGAAGCATATACAGATGAATAAAATTTGGTGTTAATCTACGGAGAAATTGAAAATGTGTGTACCTCTGCTTTGTCCCATCCTCCTCTTCTTACTCCAGTTTTCAGGTTAGTTACAATAACAGATCCTGCAACGCCTCCATGTGACCCTGAATAGCCTGCATACACAAATTTATATCAAACCTTTATCTACTTGCTAGTGACAGTATCCTCTGAAAGTCACTGAACAAACCTTTGATAAATTCCCGAGCTTCTTCTTTACTGGTTGGTTTTTCTCTGATAACACCTTTGTATACAACCACCTAAGAACTCAATCACCATAACATAGTCTAAAGATAATAAGCAACAGAACAGAGTAATCTAAAAATGCACATGAATTCATTAACATAATAGAGGAAAGGCATTAAACATACAGTGTCTGCAGTGATCAATAGAGTTGGCTCAGGATCCTGCACAAACTGGTCTTTGCCTCCTAATCTCGATATAATCGCATCTGCCTAACATATACATTATATTTCTGAGTTAAGACTATTCTAGAGACAACAGGCAAAGTTTCAATTTAACTAGGGACTATGAGGAGCAATATAAACAAGAATATAGTCTGAACAAAGCCAAAAACCCTATCTTATACCTTGGCCTCTGCAATAGCCATAACCAAATCCTCAGGTTTCTCTTTCCTAATAGCTTTCTCATCAATATCTGCAATCTTGAACCATTGACAGACAGAAATTCGAAGTTTCATTCAATAAATACATATATTCTGAAACACTACCTCGATTTTTGCTTATAATCAAGGATAAATAGAATAAACACGAAAAATAATCGAAAAACTATTACCAAGATAGTGAAATCATATCCCATTTCTGCCAAAATCCGCTTTCTCGCCATGGATTGAGAACCCAGAATCAGCTTAACATCGCGAACATTCGCATGAGATGAGCAATTGTTCGTAGAGAACTAATCAGTAAAGTAGAAATTAACGAATCTCAATGAAAATCAGAGAGAAAAAACAAACCTTAAATCCTCTTTGGATAGCCTTCATCGTCATTCCTTGTGTTGTCTGCGCTCGAAAGGCTCGAAACTGAAGAGTAACGAAGGAACCGTTTCCCTCTGGAATAAAAATGAAAAATTTGATCCCTTCGAATCTTTTTACAGTCTGTTTCCATAAAAAATGGGCCACGTGTAATTAGGGATCTAATTTATAAATTATCAAAACTAAGAGGCTAGTTTAAAAAATACTCAAAACTATGGGGGCCGAAAAGTAAAAGTCACAAGAAAATAAATTTAGAGAGGGAAGAAATAGTGTGACTTGATAGAGTTGAAACGTTATTGCGAATTTGCGATGTGGCGTCGGAGCTTTAACACTATCAGTGACTCCTCGAAGACTCAGTTGAAGAATACGAAATGGGACGCGTTGGTGATCGGTGGAGGCCACAATGGATTGACTGCCGCCGCATACCTAGCTCGCGGTGGTCTCTCCGTCGGGGTTCTCGAGCGCCGACATGTGATTGGTGGAGCAGCTGTTACGGAAGAAATCGTTCCTGGATTCAAATTCTCTCGCTGCAGTTATCTCCAGAGCCTACTTCGTCCCTCTATTATTAGGTCTAAAATTGTTTAAATTAATTTCTTTGTTGATTTCGTTCGAATTTTGCTTATCTGGTTGCGGGTTTGTCTAACATTTCGATTTTTTTATCGAATATTGATTTTGATTCGAAAGAGAGTTGGAGTTAGGTAAACATGGTTTGAAGCTTTTAAGGAGAAGTCCTTCGTCGTTTACACCTTGTTTGGATGGACGGTATCTGCTTCTGGGACCAGATCAGGACCTTAATCATTCTGAGATTTCCAAATTCTCGAAACGTGATGCTGATGCTTACCCAAGGTGATTTTAATTCAAATAATTTCTAATTTGGGGAAAAAAACTTATTAGACTAAAGTTGCTATGTTTTCATTTACAGATATGAAAAGCAGCTGGAGAGGTTCTGTGGATTCATGGATCCTCTCTTGGATTCAACTCCTCCGGAATCTCTACAAGGTGTCTCTTCTTTTGGAGATAGGCTGAGCAATAAAATGAATAAATCTGCTTTCTGGGCTAATTGTCTCCGGCAAGCAGCTTCTTTGGGGCAGAAAGATATGGTGTATGATCTCTCATTCTAATGATTACTGCAGTTACATTATTAGTCAAATGCTGCAGTTTAAATGCTTAATTGTTTGTTTATTTCATATGAAAGCTCCTTTAATGAATTAAACTTATTTTTTGTGAAGGGATTTCATGGATCTTTTGTTGTCCCCAGCTTCAAAAGTGTTGAACAATTGGTTTGATGTGACAATCTGAACTTCTCCTTTATTTTTGCTCCTACTTTTGCATATATTATGAAGTCACATTTTTAATATTGGCGTTACCTTTGCAGTCTGATGTACTGAAGGCGACCCTTGCAACAGATGCTGTGATTGGATCTACGGTAATTGACCTTCTTAATATGTTGAGCTTTGAGGTTCCAAAAAGTTCTTGAAATCAAACAGTATTGTGACTAATTATGAATCTAATGAAAAGGAACGGTGAGAGACTTTATATAGTAGGAGCTAGTGTAGTGCTCTGAACATTGATTTTCAGGCCAGTGTCCATACACCTGGAAGTGGTTATGTCTTGCTACATCATGTGATGGGAGAAACTGATGGAGAACGTGGCGTTTGGTCGTATGTATCTGAACTCTCGAATTGTACTCTACTCTAGTTGAATCAGAAATTAGAAATAGGTGTGTATGTTTTACATAATTCGGAATGCATAAGCAGTTATGTTGAAGGTGGGATGGGATCTGTCTCCATGGCTATAGCCAATGCTGCAAAGGAAGCTGGTGCTCAGATTTTCACAAACGCAGAGGTATTTGTTTTTACAGATTATTCAAAGTCTATCGGAAAGCAGAGCCGCTATTACATTCACACTTACTTTTCAGGTTTCAGAAGTACTGACTGAGGATTCTAGCATCGTGAAAGGGGTTAGTTATCTTCTTTGACTCCTCACTATACTGAAAACTTGAATCCAACTCATTTGACATTACCTGATATAAGGTTCTGCTTGCTGATGGTACACGTGTGGAGTCGTCGGTTATATTGTCCAACGCTACTCCTTACAAAACTTATGTGGTAAACCTTTTAAAATACTCCCAGCATATGCCAGTCTACATTTATGTGTTCTTAATCTACTCCGGGTAACAGGAGCTGGTTCCGACAAACGTTCTTCCTGAAAACTTCGTCAGTGCTATTAAGAACTCAGATTACAGCTCGGTAAGTGTTTCATACAAATGGTTTCTTCTTACTCCATATCCAGCTAGGTATTTGGCGCTTGGAATTTTAATTTTCTTCGTACAGGCAACCACCAAAATAAACTTGGCTGTTGACAAGCTACCGCAGTTTCAGTGCTGCAACACAAGTCATTCCAGTCTAGGTCCAGAGCATTTTGGCACTATACATATTGGTGCAGAGAGGTATATGATTCTTGCTTTTGTTTCGAATTTCCAAACACAAACTAAAAGAGATCACTGATTCTTCCCTACCTCCGACGCTATTAGCATGGACGAGGTTCACTCAGCTTGTCAAGACGCTGAAAACGGCCTACCATCTAGAATACCAGTTATTGAAATGACCATTCCATCCACATTAGACAACACCATTTCTCCTCCAGGTACTCATATTTCAGTTGATCTGTTGCATCTTTGGTTAGATTATAACTCTGATTGTATAATTCTCAATGTAGGGAAGCATGTAATCAACTTATTCATTCAGTACACTCCTTACAAGCCATCAGATGGAACCTGGGAAGATACTACTTACAGAGTGAGTTACATAAACAGTCTTCCTCCACATCATTTCTGTTCCATTCCTGAACTTATAACTGTTTTCTGTTTGATCAATATATAAAACAGGAACATTTTGCTCAAAGATGTTTCAAACTGATTGATGAATATGCACCTGGATTCAGCTCATCCATCATCAGCTATGACATGCTAACTCCTCCCGACTTAGAACGGGAAATCGGTCTAACAGGTATCCAAGTATAACATTCAAAAGTAAATCGATGTAGCCAAACCATATTGATGTCAGCTTCATTCGTATTTTGTAGGTGGAAACATCTTCCACGGTGCAATGGGATTAGACTCGCTCTTCTTGATGCGGCCAGTGAAAGGATGGTACATTCTTTTCACAACTCAGACAGTCGTCAAGATATAGATTCGAATCTTTTATTAACTTTTGTCGGAACTTGACACAGGTCCAATTACAGAAGCCCTTTACAAGGACTCTACTTATGCGGAAGCGGAACTCATCCTGGAGGCGGCGTCATGGGCGCACCAGGTAGAAACGCAGCACAAGTTGTTCTTCAAGACTCGAAAAAAAACGAACGAAAATAAATTCACACATTCAATTGTAGAACCCTCTGTGTAAACCTGAGGTGTTCAAGGTCCCCAAAATGCGTGAACACTAGGAATCAATAACCAATAAGAGATGTCCACGTGTATCCTAATCCATTCGCCCTAAATATGGAAAGTTCTTTATTACAACGAAGCGGCAACTTCGGCGCCGCCAAAAAAAACATAAATCAAATCAATGGTAAGCGACGATAGCGAAAACGACGTCGACGAGGCTAAAATGCTTCTCATAGGCGAAAACGGAGTTGACGGTAAGAGTTTATCTCCTCTACGTGACGGTGCACCGGAGCTCCAGCACCACACCATCCATTCAATCGAGTCAACGGTCCTGATCCGTCAACTAACATCTCAAGGTCTCTCTTTCCAGCTATGGCCAGCTGCAACAACTCTCGTCACTTTACTAGATAACCACCGTCGTGACCCTAACAATAGTCCCTTAACATCTACACTCTCAAAGATGAAATCCAACGGTCCTGATTCATCACCATTGAACATCCTTGAGCTTGGATCTGGAACAGGAATCGTCGGAATCGCTGCGGCGGTAACTTTATCAGCTAACGTTACGGTGACGGATCTCCCACACGTCCTCGAAAATCTCAGTTTCAACGCAAACGCAAACGCTGAAACCGTTTCAAGATTCGGTGGGAAAGTACACGTGGCGCCACTCCGATGGGGTGAATCCGATGACGTGGAGCTTCTCCTTAGTCAGACTAACGTTGACTTGATTTTAGCGTCTGACGTCGTTTATCATGATCATTTCTACGAGCCTCTCATCAAAACGCTGCGTTTAATGATGTTGCAAGAGAGCAATAGAGAAAGAGTATTTATAATGGCTCATCTTAGGAGATGGAAGAAAGAATCTGTTTTCTTCAAGAAAGCTCGGAAACTATTTGATGTTGATATTATACACTCTGATAATCCTCAAGAAGGTTCTAGAATCGGAGTTGTTGTTTATCGATTTGTCACTAAACAAAAAAGATCGAAATAGTCAGATTATTTCTCGTTGAATTTTGGAAAAAATGTGTTGTTGATTAATGAAATTGTAATGAATGCATTTTAAATGAAAAAAAAAGAAGCATTTAAAGCTTATAGGAGTTAGCCTGTGTAAAAGGGAAACTCTAGTATCCATAGATTTTTAAAGCTTTTTTTGGATTTTTATGGTCAAAGATTTCGTTGACTGTTTGTGATAATGTTGTTATTCGAAATTAAAATAAATAAAGAAAATTGTTTAGAAAAATTAACGTGGATGTGGACTTAATGTTAAATAGTGTGAAGTGAATATGGAATGTTGAAAATAATCATTTTGTTTACATTACTTTTGTAAGGTAACTTTCATCAAATGATTTATTTTTTGTTTGGTCCTAACACGTGAGATCGATCATATGAAGAGTAAAAAGCAACAACTAATCAAGAAAATAGTGATTTATGTTTTTTTTTGGTTATGGAAAAGTCTACTCAACTTTGATTGTCTTTTTCTTGGATGCTTTTAAATTATTACCAAAAAATGTATTAACGTAACAATAAGAAAAACAAATATTTGGAGACTAATTTTGTTTTTTTTTCATGCAAAAATGTAAGTAACTAATTGATAGCCGTCTACGGTAAAAATGGTGTGCTAATCAAATATAATGAACAAAAGTGAAACAAAACAAAAATATTACCTCAACATATATAACTGTCTCAATTATTAGATTAACATTAACAGAAACAACAAAAAAGTAAACCTAAATAAATAAATACTCTGATATTGCATAGAAAACTTGAAACCATAAATTCAAAAGATGGGTCTACAAAAGAAACACAATAAATACAAAGCACCGTCTTGTTTGCTTCCACATTTAAATTCCCAATAAGTCCAGTTTATCAGGATTATTTCTCATAAATATTTGGTGAACCTATTCGCTTTATGTTTCTTTTTATAATGTATAGATTAAACATCAGACTGTATATAACAAAAATCGAAGAAACGAATTGTGTTAAAATATATTTAATGTGACATGATATTAGCGTTTTATCACTAATATTGTTTTTAGTAAGTAATAAAAATTGGTTACACGTTGCATATGACATATCACATGGGTTTCCTAAACGTCAAATTTCGCAGTTAACAGAATTAGGTAAAGACGCGCATTATTATCATATCATTATAAAGGAAAAAAAACACTCCAATTATATGTCTGCCACTTCATTTTTTAAAATAAATCAGCAATAGACAAATTTTGCCCGGTAAAAGAAAAATCAATTCTATGGATGTATAATCATTTACTATTATAAATTTATATTAGTGTTAGTATCACTAAAACATTAAGTAAAGAAACATTGGGTAGCAAAATAATTAATTAATTATTATAAAATGATTAACGAATGAGTGGGATTTTTGCTTCTTTCAAAGCATAATTTCTCTGAAAATTTGTCTGTGTTAAAAGTAGTTGAGATTCTCGCTGTTCTCCAACCAAATACAATTTCTTTTTAAAAAATTTAAATTTAAATTTGATTTAGAAAAAAAAAGAAAGAAAAGATGGATCAAAAGCAAGATCCACTTTTTCGAAATCCGAATAAAAATTTCAATCTGTCTCTTTCTTATGTTCTTCTCTCTCTAAGTAAATTCTCTCCATATTCTCTTTAGAAAGGGAGAGAGATTTTTGGTTTTTTCTGTTTAGTTGTGATTTCTTTTCAGAGCTGCTGTCCTTCAATGGCGTCAGAGAAGTCAAGCTCCAAGGGTCAAGCATGGTACACCAGAAAACCACCATTGATTTTCTTTATCATTATACTAAGTAAACAAGAGCCAAATGTTTGATAAATTTATGGTTTCTTGATTTTTGATGCAGGTTTTGTACGGCTGGTTTACCTAGTGACATTGAAATCGAAGTTGATGATATGACTTTTCATCTCCGTAAGGTTGTCCAAAAACGCCTGAGATTTGTCTTCTTCTTCTTCTTTTGATGATTCTCTGTGTTTTGTTCATTTTTGTCTCATAGATTGGTTTTTTTTCTCTTGTTCTAGTTGCCTTTAATGTCGAAGAGCAGGAAGCTTCATAGGTTGATTACAGAGCTTGAAACGAAATCATATTCCACTGCAAAGAGAGAGGAAGAGAGTGAAAACAAGGATGAGGAGGAAGAACATGAAATTGAAGAAGAAGAAGAAGAAGAAGAAGATGATGGTTATACTCGTATTAGGCTACAGGATTTTCCAGGTGGTTCAGAGATCTTTGAGATGGTTGCAAAGTTCTGTTATGGCGTCAAGATCGATTTCTCAGTATCCAATCTTGTTCCACTTCGCTGTGCCGCTGAGCATCTCGAAATGACAGAGGAATACTCACCGGATAACCTAATTTTGAAGACTGAGAGGTTTCTCTCGCAGTCTGTCTACAAGAGCTTGCGAGAATCCATTAAAGCTCTGAAAGCTTGTGAGTCAGTCTCGTCTTTAGCTGGATCTCTTGGTATAACAGAACAGTGCATAGAGTCTATTATTTCCAGAGCTTCCTCAGCAGATCCGTCGCTCTTCGGTTGGCCGGTAAACGACGGCGGCGGAGGCATTTCCGCCGCCGATTTAAAGCCGCAGATTACACGGAAGAAGAAACCGAGTAGGGAATCGAATACGGAGCAGTGGTTGGAAGATCTGGCGCAACTGAGCCTTCCGATCTTCAGAACTGTGATCCGGTCCATGAGATCTAGAGATCTGAGTCCTGAGATCATAGAGAGCTGTCTAATTTCGTACGCTCAGAAGCACATTCCCGGAATTTTGCGTTCTAATCGGAAACCGCCATCTTCAACCTCCACCGCAGCTTCGGCAGATGAACAGAGAGAATTACTGGAGACGATAACCTCAAATCTTCCCATGGATAAGAGCTCCATATCCACAACCACGAGATATCTCTTCGGCTTATTACGAACCGCTATCATCCTAAACGCATCGGATACTTGCCGCGATGTTCTAGAGAGAAAGATTGGATCGCAGCTGGAGCGAGCAACGCTTGATGATTTACTTATTCCTAGTTACTCATACCTCAACGAGACATTATACGATGTTGATTTGGTAGAGAGAATCCTGAGCTACTTTCTCGACACTCTGGAACAAGCGAACACCACCATAACCGAAGCCGATGGACGATCTCCATCGCTGATGCTGGTTGGTAAATTAATCGACGGGTTTCTCGCGGAAATCGCATCAGACGCCAATCTCAAATCGGAAAAATTCTACAACCTTGCAATTTCGCTTCCCGATCAGGCTCGCCTCTACGATGACGGACTTTACAGAGCCGTCGACGTATTTCTCAAGGTGATGTACCTATCAATTTCTGCAATGTTTAACAGATTTTTTTCTCAGAGATCCGTAGAATTTGATTTTGATTTCTTTTCGATGATAGGCGCATCCATGGATATCAGAGTCAGAGAGGGAAAAGATATGCAGCGTAATGGACTGTCAAAAACTAACTCTAGAAGCGTGCACACACGCGGCGCAAAACGAACGATTACCACTACGAGCCGTCGTGCAAGTCCTCTTCTTCGAGCAGATACAGCTGCGTCACGCGATCGCGGGAACTCTTCTAGCAGCCCAATCGCCGTCACCGTCACAGTCAACAGAGCCAAGACCGTCAGCAACAGCAAACAGAAACCTAACGATAACGGAAACAGTAGCGGAAGAAGACGGTGATGAAACGGTTGCAGAAGGAGAAGTAGACGCTGGAAAATGGAAAAGGACGGTGAGAGAGAATCAGGTGCTTCGCTTGGATATGGATACGATGAGGACGCGTGTTCACCGGTTAGAGAGAGAGTGCTCGAACATGAAAAAAGTGATTGCAAAGATCGATAAAGAAGGTAATTCGACGGCGGAAACGAATCGGCGGAGAGCTTGGTCGATTACGAAGAAATTAGGATGCAAGTTTAAGACACAGGTCTGTGATTCACACGAAGCAACGATGGTTGATCATAGATCGCGACGGTCTTGAGCGGTTTCGATTAATAGTAGTTTTATGATTCTTGAGTTTTTATCAATTTAATCCTTTTGAGATTTTCTTATTCTCCTCTGGTACAAATTGGACTTCAACTTTATAACCCAAATAAACTTTTAAATCAAGTAAACCCACATCTGACGAAAGGCCCAAGACCAAAGTTAATGGAGATACTTACACGCGTCGATCTATCATTCGTCCGTTACACCAATGTGGGCTTAACTTTAGGGCTTGGTCCCGTTTGACGTATATATGTGTGAAGTGTGTGCCGTTTAAAGTGGGCAGAAAGTAGGACGAACTTCTTGCTGTTTGAAATTGATAGCTGAACTTCATGCCGTTTACGTGGGAGACGTGACCTAAATTGCTAAGCCCTAAGCCCTAGTTCCTTTTCTCTTATAAATTCACCCCCTTCCGTCAAAATTGAAATTGACTTCACTCTCAGCTCCGAATTAAACCCTAATTTAGATCCCAGCCTCCGCAATTTTCTCTCTTTTCGTAGCTTTACTTCGTTCTCGTCCCTTCTTCCTATTTGTTTTCGATTAATTCCTTGTGAAGTGATAGATCTTAATCTGTTTCGGTAGCGTTTTATGTTTGATTTTCTGTTTTGATAAATTTGAGTTTTTGAAGAATGAATAAGTTCTCAGTGATGAACAACCATAGATGACGAGTCCGATGAAATCCATTCATAAAATCATGGGGACAATCGAGGCATTTGTCTGAGAGGCTGATTAATTCTTCTTATCTATTTAATTTTTTTTTTTGAATTAATTTAGAATAGTGAACTTAGGGTTTTCTCAGTGATGAACAACCATAGATGACGAGTCCGATGAAATCCATTCATTAAATCATGGGGACAATCGAGGCATTTGTCTGAGAGGAAATCCTTTGAATTCAATTTAATCGTATCTTATTTTACTAAAAACACGAAAGGCATGATGAGGATTTGTTTATTGTCATCTGATTCATCTTGATGAATCAAAACCTCCTACTCATTCTGAGTGCCCTTCTGTTTCTTCATTTTTTTAAATCCACAACAGATTTTGAACTAATATTCTCCTAATCGCCGATGAAGACGATAGAAACTCTAATCTAAACCAATTGGACTTCTTTTTTGGGCTTACAAGGCCCAAAAGACATAACTATCATCAATAATTCAATATTGGGACAGCTTTGAAATACCAACTAAAATTTAACTAAGTTAAAATAGGTTATATTCTGTAAAATTTAACCATAAAATCTGTAAAACTGTTATGCAATTATTTTTTAAAATTTTGTTATATTCTGACCGCGGTAAGCAAAAAAAATGATAAACTGCAGCAAATTATGTTTGAAAATGATATTTAGATGTTGAGACCTAAAAAAAAAAGACTTCTATATGTTCTATAGTTGGGTTAAATTGTTAATGTATATAAAAAAAAAATTCGAGGAAAAAAAAAACAATATTATAAAACATTAAAGTGGACAAAAAAAATAAAATAACATTAAACATCAAAGAACATGTCGTTTTATTAATCAAACGGCCCATTAGCTCAGTTGGTTAGAGCGTCGTGCTAATAACGCGAAGGTCGCAGGTTCGAAACCTGCATGGGCCATTTTTTATTTTTATAATTTTTCCTACTCCACTTTTATTTCCTGATTACGACAACATCCATATCTCCAGAGGGATTTCCGCCACGTGGCAAGAAACAAAACCAATCACTCTGATTTCCACAACACAAACCAATCAAAAACCTCCTCTTATCCCAACCTTATCTCACCATTAAAATCTTTAGTCTTTTTACTAACTCACACCTTCGTATCACTCAAATCAATCTTACTTGTCCTCCCATGGCTGCCTCTCTCCAATCCGCCGCCACTTTCATTCAATCGGCGAAGATCGCCGCTGCTCCTCGCGGCAATGTTAACCTCCGATCAACTCAATCCATCAGCAAGTCTTTCAACATCGACACTTCCTCTTCTCGTCTCACTTGCTCCCTCCAATCTGACCTCAAAGACTTCGCCGGAAAATGCTCCGACGCTGTCAAAATCGCCGGATTTGCTCTCGCTACCTCTGCTCTCGTCGTCTCGGTAAACAAACATCTTCATCTTCAATTCTTTAATCAGTAATCTAATTTGCTAAAATGCTAAAATTAGACAAAGAACTTAGCCGACTTACCTAAAAAACTCACAACTTTTAAATTAGTTTTTTAAATCTCTGAACTTAAAATTAAACAATAATTTCAAAATTTAATAATAAAAAAAAAAGAAGGTATATTACAAATTTGGATTAATTATACTATGATTTAAAGTTTATATTTGAGATTTCTGTCTACAAGAATCAGTTATATTAAGGTTTAAAGTTTAAAAATTTGGGTTATTAAAGTTCAAAATCTAAAAAACTATTTTGAAAGGTGGAAGTTTTTACACTGAATTGACAAAATCTAAAAAATTGAAAGTCTATTTTACCATTTTGGCATCTAATTCTATAGAATTAATAATGTTAATTTATGAAAGGGGGCAAGTGCTGAGGGAGCTAAGAGGCTAACCTTTGATGAAATTCAAAGTAAGACTTACATGGAAGTTAAAGGAACTGGAACTGCAAATCAATGTCCAACTATCGATGGTGGATCTGAAACATTCTCTTTCAAGCCTGGTAAGTATGCAGGAAAGAAGTTCTGCTTTGAGCCAACTTCTTTCACTGTCAAAGCTGAAAGTGTAAGCAAGAACGCACCTCCTGAGTTTCAAAAGACAAAGCTCATGACTAGATTGACTTACACACTTGACGAGATCGAAGGACCATTCGAGGTTCGTCTTCACTCATTCATAAATCTCAATTTCGTATCTTTACTTGTACCGTTAGTGAAATCTAGTTTGAAATTAGAACCAATCGAGTCAAAATCTTGATTTTGGGTGTTTTCTTGTACCATACGAAACCTTTTTTTATTAGGTTGCTTCAGATGGGAGTGTGAGTTTCAAAGAAGAAGATGGGATTGATTACGCTGCAGTAACAGTTCAGCTTCCAGGAGGTGAAAGAGTTCCGTTTCTCTTCACTGTTAAACAGCTAGATGCTTCAGGCAAACCGGAAAACTTCACCGGAAAATTCTTGGTTCCGTCGTACCGTGGTTCATCTTTCTTGGACCCAAAGGGACGTGGTGGATCAACAGGATATGACAATGCTGTTGCATTACCAGCTGGAGGAAGAGGAGATGAAGAAGAGCTTGTAAAAGAGAATGTGAAGAACACAGCAGCTTCTATTGGTGAAATCACATTGAAAGTGACTAAGAGTAAACCAGAGACTGGAGAAGTGATTGGAGTTTTTGAGAGTCTTCAGCCATCAGATACTGACTTGGGTGCTAAGGTACCTAAAGATGTGAAGATTCAAGGAGTTTGGTATGGTCAACTTGAGTGAAAAAACACAACAAAATTAAAAAAAAAACTTTTGTTAATTCTGTAATTGAAGAATCTGATGATACAAATCTTGAACTTTATCAATCTTAAGATTTGAGTTTGTTATTATGTATGTATCACTTGGTTTAATTTCCTTGCTTCAAGTCCAATAAACAAAAAAAAGGCCCAATAAACAAAAGCCCAATAAACAAAAGCCCATTTCGTAGCTAGTTGTTGTTTGATGCACACAAAACAAGAACGCTGCTTCAAGAAAAAGTCTTAAAGATCAAATTTAATTATTAATAAACTCTTATGTGTTCTTTTAAGTATACCCTCAACATTTACGTTCGTAATAATAAATATAATTATATACCTACATAGATAAATAAGTATTTCTTATATAGTACTCTTGTAACATACTAAAATATATACTCCTGATTCCTGAATTAGACTATTAGTTAACTAGACTGTTGAGAAGCAAGTGGAAATAATAATTTATTTTAATATAATATCTGCGATTAATTTGTAATTAATGTGCATGGGTGTATTCATTAAACAAAACATTGTAAAAATTATTAAATAACAATATTGGTCTGCCTCTGGTCTTAAATCTTCAAACATAAAACAAACACAAGACAATTGCATAGCCGTGGGACAGCACATTACACTGAGAGTTCGCAGACAGATTACATCTTAATTAAAACCATTTGAATAATTAATTAATTAGTATCATTAAATTTAATTAACCAATGGAATTATTAGATATTATACATAATTAACTTTAAATGTATTAGAAATATCACATTCTTTATTATCACTGTATAATAGTATAGACTAAAATCTGTAAATATTCACTCATCGATTTTTTTCGTAAAGATCTTGTAGCAATAGATTTTATATCTGCCTGTTCCTTATAATTATCATTAAAAAAATCACCAGTAGTATAATCATATATTAATTTTAATATCACAATATAAAATCAATTCGGTTCATCAAGATAATAATAAAAAAAATCCTTGGTAAGTAAAATTGTGCTATTGTATATAAGTTTAATTATTATGTTGCGTACAAAAAAATAGATAATGTGATAGCTCTTGGTCCGATATATGAATCATGCCACTACCGTGGGGGATTTATATACATTCGATCACCCGTTATTTATCATTGTTTTCCGATATATATCTATAGATAATAATAGGAAAATTGATTTTATTAATTTAAATAATAATTGCATATATATTAGTTATGGGCATAGACGTGGGTGGTTCTAGTCCCACACAATCATAAGACGAAAAGATAATTCTACTTATTATTTTATATGGAAAGTTATAACTTTTGTTTATTTTTTATATATATTTTGAAAATAGAAAGTGGTATAGGGGAACTATATTTTCTCTTTATTAGTTTATAATTATTTGTATGGTGAACAATTCGATTACGTTTGATTACAAATCGATTTTTAAATAAATTAAATCAAATCACTAAAAGAAAAAAAAAATGACGAGATACTCTTCAACAAATAGATCTAAATAAAATAATTGTATATCCGATATTGCATATTATATCATACACCCCCATTATAAAATCCAAATCTATACAGCTTTTTGTGTACCGTCCAACATTATAATAACTATAAAAAAACACAATAATTATTAAATTCTAGGTTTTTCATCAATAAAAGCGATCCACATTCATGCAAAAATTAAATAATAATATAAAATATAATAAGTTCGAAAAGATTTTAAAAAAAAGACACGAATCTCGACGGTAGGTGACTCATGTATCTATCAAAGGGTCCAAAAGAATCTAATGGGTCCCACATCTTAATGGCTCCAATGGGCCCACGTCTCTCTCTGTCTTTTTCACGTGAGTGTTCTTACACCGAGTTTCATGCTACCTCACCCACCGGAGACGCTAAACCTCCGGCCACCACAACCTTGTCGGGTTGCCATTCTCTGTCTGCCACGTGTCCCCCTCCTTCTTCACCACCTATGTTCCTTCCTCTCTCATTCTCCGCCACGTTACTTCTCCTTATTCCCCGAAATACCCCTAACCCTCTCTCTTAACCACAACCTTCCCAAGGGCCCGTTAGTCATTTCATTACCCCCACCGTTAGCTGTCATGTTCCGTTGTTCGCACTACACGACAAATCCTACGTGGCAATAGATTCTCATTTCTGTCTTCTTCTTCTTCATTTCCCATATATATAACTCGTCTCTTTCAATTCCAATCACAAAAACACACACAAATCTCAAGATCTAAAACAAAAAGCTTACGATTCAACTCAGTGAGTCAAAATTTAAAAAACAGAACGAGTTTATAAAAAACCATGGGGGCTTGTGTATCAAGTGAATCAATGAGGAGTGATACAGCGAAAGTGATATTACTCGATGGAACATTACAAGAGTTTTCATCTCCAGTAAAAGTATGGCAGATTTTACAAAAGAATCCAACCAGTTTCGTATGTAACTCAGACGAAATGGATTTCGACGACGCCGTTACAGCAGTTAGCGGTAACGATGAGCTTCGACCAGGGCAATTATACTTCGTTTTGCCGCTTACGTGGCTTAACCATCCATTACGAGCTGAGGAAATGGCAGCTTTAGCTGTGAAAGCGAGTTCTGCGTTGACGAAAAACGGTGATGTTAGTTGGATTTGTGATGATTCCGTTAAAAATCAATCGGGAAACATTACCGGAGAAATTGAAAAGAGAACGAAAAGAAACGGCGGTGGTGGTGGTGGAAGAGGATGTGGTAAAGGGAAGAGGCGATTTACGGCGAATTTGAGCACGATTGTTGAGTAGGGTTAATTTAGTCATTTTGAGATAAATTTGGATCGACGTATAAATTGTAATTAGAGATGTTTGACTTTTTTTTTAATGGAAAAAATTAATGTCCATTATAATCCCTTGTTGCAAATTTTGAGAAATTACCAAATTGGCACTTCACGAGGATACAATTAAACTTCATGTGTACATAACTCTAATTAATTTATGACTTGATGAGTTATAATCGTAAATACGGTATTATTAAATTCATTAGGAAATTAATATAAAAAATAGACTATAACACTTTTTCCCCCAAATTTCATAGACTATATAACACATAGATCTCAGTCCTCAACCAATTTATAGAAATAATAACGAAACATGCATTGTTATCACATATAAGTCTATAGCTTACCACGATTTTTAGATATATTATATAATAATATAATTTTTTAATCACGTTGAATATTTTTCGATTTGTAATATTAATTAGTAAAATAAAAATTATAGTTTTCATACAATTAATTTTTTTTATTTAAAGAAAAACTTAATAAAATTATTGACCACCAATATGTGAAGCGGAAGTGGGCCCAGATTTGGGCCCTATAAATTTGATGGGCCTTAAACACAGACAAAATAAAATAAATACAATTGGGTAACAATCACATGCGGGGCACCACACAGAACTTACCAAACTTCCCTGACAGCTTCAGGAGCTAATCACCATTCACGTGGCCACATGATTCTATTATCTTGTCTCCCTCCAAATCGTTCCAACCAATCAACATCTTCTATTTTCATTATACATCACATTATTCTATAATTTTCCTTATAATACATAGTTTTCATCACATTTTAATTCCTATATAAACCATCTCTTTCCCTTCAATTAACTAACCACCAAAAAAATGTCTATTCACAATCACATCCTCATCGCATTTCTCGCTATAACTATCACCGTCGTATCCGCCGCCGTCATCTCGCCGCCGGCAAAAGAATTCTTAGACGCACATAACAAAGCCAGAGCTGTATTGAGAATCTCACCGTTGATTTGGAGCCAGACATTGGAGATCGCAGCGAATCGGTTAGTTCGGTACCAGAAAAACAACAAAAGCTGTGAATTCGCTAATTTAAACCCAGGCAAGTACGGTGCAAATCAGCTATTGGCTAAAGGTTTAACCACCGTGACGCCGCGTCTCGCGGTGGAGACATGGGTAAATGAGAAACCGTTCTATAACTATAAATCTGACACGTGTGCACCCAATCACACGTGTGGGGTTTATAAACAAGTCGTTTGGAGAAATTCTAAGGAGCTTGGTTGTGCTCAAGCGACGTGTGTTAAAGAGTCAACGGTTTTGACTATTTGTTTTTATAATCCTCCTGGTAATATTATTGGCCAAAAGCCTTATTAATGCTAATTATTAAATTAATATATAGTTTTGATTTTATGAAATATGTAACCAGACAAGATCCAATGATTTCTCATCAATGTCAGAAAATCGGGCCATATTTTGATATTTAATTATATATACATACATTAATGTATATGAATTTATTAAATTTAAGAATATTTAATTTATTTAACAGCTTCTCTAAGAATAAGATATCTGAAAGTAAAGCTGTGAGGAATCCATTGAATCGACTTGCGTGATTTACTATTAGACTGACATCTCTTAAGACATTTTCTTGAAGATTCCGGTACACTCCGGTTAATCATCTCCGTCAAACCAGCCGGACATAAACCGGAATCTTTAGCAAACGTCTCTATAAGCTTAGGCAATAGAATTTTCTGATTGCGTATGCTTAAACTCATTCTTATGTAATCTTCTTTTGATGTTTCAAGCTCTTGATGGATTCGTTTTGGTGTATATACACGAACCTGCAAAAACAAACAAACAAAAAGCAGAGAAACTTGAAGTAAACACAGATATATTTCCACCATTGTTGAGTCTAAAAGCTAAAGATCAGTGTTAAGTACCGCTGGATCTGAATGGCTACCGGAAGTAAGAGCAAAATGCAGGAGAGGTTCAGGTTGATCAATAGCGTAAGCTAATCGTTCATCTCCTGGTTTGAATTTCTTTGAAGCGAATAGTAATCTGAGCCACTAAGAGAAATGAAAAGAAAAAGATCTTCTCTTTTAAGCTTTTGTTCTTGAAAGATGTTTACAAAACTAAAGTTTCATGTTCTGTACCTGCCCGGGATGGGTCATTTTGCATCCGAGGATTGAACTTTGTATAGCTTCGGCGCTGACTGTGTGTCCTCCAATGTTATAAGCAGCCTTGAGAAGCAGTAGGACTCTCTTCATATTGTTCTGAGGAATCCCATAAGCTAGAAAAGCCTGAAGAAGAGAGATTGAAAGAAAATTTGATTAGAAATTTAAATCTAAGTGCAGAAAATGAAGAGATTGTTTACTTGAAAGATTGTTTTACATGCATCACAAGAGCATTATGCACATTGATCCAGAACGCTAGCTTCTCTTCATGTTTCAACTTCCTTGGATCAACTCCTTCCAGTCTACTGATCAGCGACCTGAAAAAGTGTAATGGAGTAAGTAGCTATACCAAGATTTTTTGCATCAATAGATCCTAATGTTACTTCAAACCAAAGTCTAAAGTCATGTGAAAGAGAGACTCACTTGAAGTTTTGTAAGAGATCTTCAACCTCAGTGGCCTTTTTGGCGTCTCTGTAAATGCAAAGGACTTCAACCATGGTGTTGTAAGACCCACTGAACTCCTTGAATCCTTCTACATGGAAAGAATTTTCTAACCGTACATCGAAAGAAGAGTTGTTTCCGTAACCAGGACTCCAGTTATCGTATTGATCACAAGGAGAAAATGCACTTGATGATAGAGAAGAGTTAGGAGATGAAAGGCCGTGAAGGACAGAAGGTGGCTCTGCAAGCTTGCAGTATATAACTGACATATACTTGACCATACCCTCAGATAACTTGTTTGGCGTCTCTGGAACATGATCTGAGATGCGAGTCCCGAGATGTTCAGCTAAACTAATTAGATTCTCTTCATTCTTTGCATACTGTTCACAAGAAACCAAAAAAAATCATTGGTTAGTCTTATGCCAAATGCTTATAGAAGACTCCAAGATTAGTATATTAGGGGTTGTGATAATGACCTCTGATACATATAGGGGTTGAGAGTGACAAGAACGGATGGCTTTACCCCAAGAATCTTCTGGAGAATCTCTACACTCAAATGCTGAACGCTGAGATAGCTCAGAATGGCTACGTTGCACACTGGCGTCCACTTGGTCAAAGACTTTAGCAGGAGTCTCAGTTTCCTTTGGTTGATTATCATCAAGCAAAGGATCAGTAGGCTGGTCTGTTTTCAATACGGTATCATCTTCAGAAAAGTCTAGATGCCGTCTCGGAGTTGCTACCGGAGAGTGTAACTTCTTGTTCTCAGATTTTGGGGATACAGAAGAGATCTGTATGTGCTCTTCAAAGGCTTTCCGATATAATGAAAGAAGATATTGTTCAAGATGTATAACTTCCAACTCCAAAACCGCAATATCCTTGATTAAATCATTAGCTGGCTGAAGAGAAAAAAAACCAAGAACACATCTTAGATTGCACAAAGCTCAATGATATTCAGTTTGAGAAATGTTAAGTAACCAACCTTAGGTATTGTAACGTTGCTTATTTCGCTAGACAAGTAAGAAGAGGCTGGTTGGCATCCTAACGCTTTCTCTAATGCACAACGAACCATAAACTGATCTTGTAACCTTGTCTCGAGCTGTACAATCTGTGATTTCAATCACAAGATTAGGCATTGAGATGAACAAGGGCATGAACTAAATAAAGGATTATAGATTACCTCATGTTTCAATGAAGTTTCTGTGTTTGAAGGAGATTGCTTACGACTCATGTCCTTTGAACCAAGTCAAACAAATTCCATTAATGAGAAGAAGCTTTATGTGTATTGAGAATCAGATTTGGACGTTAAAAGCATGAAAATAAAGATGAAAGCAAATCATTTGAGAGAGAGAGAGAGAGGTTTTAGTTTCTAAGAAACGTGAAAACCAGAAGGGAAATTCCTTTAAAAAAATATAAGACAAATAAGAAAGATCCAAAGTAGAATAACTCAACATATGTGTAAAGGTTTTTCACAAAAGATGCAAAAAAGAAAAAGATACTTATTAGTCAAAAAAACAGAGAGATAAGTCCAAGAATGATGTCGCAGTGTCTTAGGCTGTTCTTTAACAAATACCAATACCTTTATCTCAACTTTTATCAAGTAAAAAAAAGCAACAAAAAGATGATGATACTCACCAGCTTCATACGTTGGGAGACCTCAAGAGAACTATTCGAGGTTTTATCTCCCTCACTTCTTTTCTTTTCAGGAAAGCTGCCATTACAGAAAGAGTGAGCAATTAAAAAGAATCAATGGCGACGAGACAGATAAAGATGCCCTGAAGAGATGTTACAAGACCTAATGTACCTTTTTGAAACATATTGGATTAAACCCAAAACTAAAGAAACAAATTTTTTCCCCTTTTTACCACCACATTAAACCCATTTTGAAATTAGAAAAATCTAAACTTCAATTCTTCATAAGCTGGGTTGTCTTGTTCATGACCATAAGTATAGTTTTAGCAACGAAAAGTAGAAGATCTGTAATTTTTGAAATCTTAACTCTCAAATTTCCAGCTAGGGTAACTCCATAGGGTCACATTTAGAGCAATCCAGAAGTTAGAAGGAACAAGTAGTTGTTAATAACGAACTAAAAAGTAGGCAACTTACCTATTTGAACGCTTGTGCTTTTGGACCATTCTCAAATCCAACATTCGACTACCTCCTCCACCTACTCCGAATACCATTTGTCTAAAGATTACCAGAAAAAGAGATCACTTTTCCTCCCCAACAGCCTGGTTTAGCTAAAGAACCAAATCTGCTGAGTCACAAAACCAAGGCTTTGGCTAGAGACCCACAAAGAGATCATTGGACTCCCATGGAATCTCTGTCTGTTTCAGAACTTGTAAAGAAACTTTGAGCTTTAAAGCACAGATAGACTATAAAGTTGAGAACTTTTTGAAGAAAAGCCAAGTGAATCTTCTTCTTCACCTGTAAGAGTCCAACGGAAAAACTATTAACTTCCGAATCTTCTATCTTTTAGCAATAAAGGAAGAAGCTTTTTGGCATTAAAAGGAGCAAAATGAGCATGTGAGTTCAATAGAAGAAAATTGGGTCATGCCTCATGGTATAGCAGTGTGAAGAAAAGAATAGAGTCGCCTCGTGTCAACAAACCAGTGTGTCCAAGACGCCATTAACTGGTCAAATTCTCAACAAAATAAGGAAAAAATGGGGAAAAATGAGAAACAAGAGAGAGAGAAAGAAGACTAAGGATCTACAAAATGTCAAAAATAGACAAAAAAGTAACTACGCCTTGAGTTACACAGAGGAAAAGTTACTGTGGTGATTATGATGGTCACCAAACTAACTAAACATTTATCTAATCTCATAAAGTATATAAATTTAAGGAATTATAATCCAATTTTATCCGCTTATTAATGTGTTTTAACAACTGGTAAGATAGATAATAAGATTAAAAATAGAGTTTACCAAGGAAGTTGGAGTTGTTGACCCTCCTGACTCCTCCACTGTTCTTAAATCACATCTCCCAATGGAAATGAAACTATATTCAATTCTCACTTAATTTGACGAAATTAATACTTTAATTGGATCGGATAAATGATGTCAGTCAAGTTGTTTAAATCCATAAAATAAATATAACACTTGATGAAAAAATAGACAAATTGTTTTAGGTTGTAGTTGGTACAGTGAGGCATATCATCGAACACTTAATGTGCAATAAACCATTGAACCCATTTCTGAAAAGCTAAATTGTCGCAAATACATTAAAATCGAATGCATCCAATAACATAAAAAGGATTGCAGTTGCAGGAAAGCAAAAGGAAGAGAAAAAGGAAGAAAGTAATAAAATTCCAAATGTAAGTCGCTGAAGAGAAAACGAAGAAGGAAGAAGACAGAAGAGAAAAATATAAAAAACTGACCTCAAAAGAAATGAAAAACAAAATGGTTTAGAAGGAAAAAAACATCAGAGAGAGACTTTGAAAGAAGCTAATGGCTTTTAGTGTTCTTACCACTTGTCTGTGTCTCTTCCCTCTCTTTCTCTCTCTAGATGTGAAAATTTGACAAATTTTTTTTGTCTGTGTAATCGAATTTAATTTTGTCAAAGAATCACACAAACATGTGAAAAAATTCAAGTGTAAACGCATAAAGTTGTGAAATTTAATAATGGTCATAACTATTTTTTTTTTAACAAAAACCATCAATTCCTTTGATAAAACATATTAAAATCATTTTTTTTGTCCACTAAGAAAACTTAAAAATAGATCAAATTATTTAGTATTACTGTCTATTTTCCGGAGTTTTCGGCGAAAAGAAAAATATTCAAGGCGAATAAAAGACTATTAAATTTGAGTTTAAGATAATGAAATTAAATCTTAGTTTAATTTTTTTTAATTTAATTATATGAAAAAATATTTGTAACTGTGTAAGTTTGGTGAGTTATAGTAAAGAACAAAAGAAGGTAAAGAGATTTATGGTAAGAAACAAAGAGAGTGTATTGGTAATGATAAACTAACATTACCATGTTTTTGGAGCTTACCATTTAATCGCCTCGGTTTCGGAATAAACCGGACATATAAATTACACTATACGAGGTTTATTTACTTTTTATATATAAATTAAAATGCAATTATATTTTTCAAATTTTGTCCAATTGAATCGTGCACCACGTGATTCTATTTTGGACCGATCCTAATAAAAATAAATGCTTACCGAATATATAAATGGGTCTACAAAATCTGTTGGGTTTATTGGGCCTTTTTAATATTGTAAGAGGCCTGTTTATATAGGATTATAGAATTAACTACTTGTAATTATTCTTTTTCAACTATTAATATGTTTTTAGTACTCAAATACAAAATTCAACCCATTTTAACATTGAAAATATTATATGCGTTTTGCATATTTGGTTAATAATTAATTTATTTGTATATATTACACAATAGAAAATTTGGATATTTATTATATTTTGAAGAAAAAGACACGATGATTTCAGCAAATACTATATAGTAATTAAATACAATATATTTTGTGTAAATTTAATAAGAGTCACTTTCAGTGTACACTGGTCACTGATTGGGATTGACCAACTAAAAAAGCAGTACACGTCTCTTTCTTATTTTATTTTACTTCTATTATTTTATACTTAAAATAAAAGTTGAAAACTTAATAAAAAAAATTATTAATACAGGAAATTAATTTTGATTCCATGAATATTATTTTATAATATTAGATTATGACAGTGAATTGATATGTGTAGAGAAAGCATATGTCAACTAACAAAAACACTTAAATTAATTTTTAAATTTAAATAACAATTATATTTTGAAGAAACTTTCTACTAATTAGACTGTGCCGGCTTACATATTAAACTATGACAAAAATAAATTATTTTAGTTTCATTGAAATCAAACACATTTTAAAATTCTACATTTAACCTGTCAAATTTTCTAAATTTGATGCAATAACAAATTATTGAATGCAAAAAATTTGATATTCGAATTCAGTTTTAATAAAAGTTTGGATTTCGAAATTATTCCATAGATGACAAATCGAAATTACTTGTAATAAAGAAAAGATAGGAAATTACAATACATACATAACATAACACATGTATATATATATATGTGATGTAAGAATTCAGACATGGAAGCAAGATAACAAACGTCTGAGACAAGACTTGAGCGAGTCACCAAGTGAGTCACTCGTTTTCTTCATCTTTCTCTTCATAACTTTCTTGTTCTTGTACCACTTGTTATCTTCAGCAATCTCGTAGTTCTTGAATGTGTAACTTCTCAGATATTTTTGTCTGTTGGATCTGTAAACCTCAGGGCTTATGAATCTACCATAATCTCCTGGAGATCTGAATATTGGATCTTCATTATTTGTTTCTCTGTTTTCATCATTTTTTATCATCATTTTGTGGTTTTCTCAATTTGCCAAATGTCTCTTCTTTTTTTATACTCGTAGTTTTTTTTTAATAAAAAAATAATTATTATTAATCTTATCTTTCAAATATTGAATTAGTCACTGTTAATGCGGACTTTGTATTTGTACAACGCATGATTATTGCTTTTATTTATTTTAATTCGTCGACATACACTACACAGGTGGAAAGGAAATATAAAGAAAGCGTGACGTCATTTATGCTCAATATGGGCCTAGGCCCATATACTGATTACTAGGCCTTTCATTTACTTTTCCCGGGGTTTCTTTAATCAAAACGGTGACGTTTCAAGAGAGAGGGAAAACCGCGATTGAATCGTCTAAAAAAAAGGTATTTATTTACGAGAAAGCCACTGAGAAATGGGGGTTCTCCACGTGGCAAGAACGACTGGATCAAAGATGATTTTCTTCTTCTCCATGGCCTACTCATCTCTCTTTTCTCTACGTGCGACCAATTCAAAGATGAGTGAGAGTGGTTGCATTGTTTATGGAAATTTCTGGAGACTGTCGTGGAAAATACGGCGAAGTCCTACTTTGGGGAAAAGGAAGAGAAAGAGTTTTGGGCTACAACGAAACCCAAAAGCCATGGCCTTCGAAGCTTCTAGTCAATCATCTTCCAGTGAGTATTTTACTCTTCTATTATTAAATATCAATTTGATTGTTTATGATTGTTCCGAATCGTTAGTTAATGATAGCATGTGCTTAGTTTCCAATTTTATAATGGTCAAAGCGACCTAATACTCAGTGGTACTCTCTAATTTGGGGGAATTTTACAAAACCTATTTGAGAATTTGAAATCGTAATCTCTGCATTCGACTGCCATTTCACGTCGCAGTCTCTTGGCCAGAATTCTGGGTTTTATCCAATTTAATTCGTCCTAGGTTAGTGAATTCGTGTGTTTTAGCACATCTTGTGCAGGGAAAAGAGTTGTTAAGATTGAAGAACTGGAATGTGGTGTTTCTCATGCTTCAAGAATGGTCCTTCTCAGGTAATTTGATTTGTTTGGTTATTTCTGTTAGCTCTGTGTTGATTAGTGTTTGTATCAGTTTTAAGTTGGCTTCTGAATTTTGGCGTCTGAAACCTGCAGGATGATTTACAAATTGAAAAAGCAATACAAAATTCTCTGGCTGATGAACAAGCTCGCATCACACGTCAGAAAAGATTAGCAGATGAAGAGTTTGCTAGGGCCCTTCAAGATAGGTTGAATCTAGAAGAAGAAGAAGAAAGACAACGTACCAAAGACTTAGAAAATGATGCAGAGATGGCACGTGTTATTCAACACGAAGAAGAAACCAAGGAAAGAGAAAGGCAGCTTAATAAATCTGCGTTGGATGAAGAAGATAAGCAGATTTCGAGGATTATTGAAGAGAGTTTGAAGGAGAGAGGCAAAAGAAAGCAGTTTGAAGATCAAGTGGAGGAGGATAAACAGTTTGCTATGATTGTTCAGGCGAGTCTGAACATGGAAGAGTCTCCTCCTAGACTTGAAGAAAATAAAAATACTTCCCCTATAGCTCTGCAGGATGAAGATGAACAGCTTGATAAGGTTCTTTGGGAGAGTTTGAAGGAGAAGGGACAAGTAAAACATTCCAAAGATCAGGTGGAAGAAGATGAACAGTTCCCATATGCTGGTCATATCTTGAATCCAACTCTTAGGTAAGTGATACTCAATCTAATGTCCTAAAAAGCCATTTTTGCCAACGATTATCTGTTTCTGAAGCAATTTCCTTGCCTTCTTTATCTTAACTCATATATCTCCTGATCTGGACAAGAATATTTGACTTGTAGCATGTGTGAGGGTTGCAACTCTGAAATTGAACATGGAAGATCTGTGAATCTCTTGGATGCTGTTTGGCATCCTGAATGTTTCTGTTGTCTTGCTTGCCACAAACAAATTGCTGTGCACGAGGTTGAATACCATATCTGAACAACTTATTTTAAACTAGTCTAGCTTTGCTCATCTGTTTTTCTGATGTAAATCCTAATTCTTGATAATTCCTTAGTTTTCAAACTCAAGAGGCAGATTTCACAGAGTCTGCTACAGGGAGCACCGTCACCCAAATTGTTATGTCTGCAAAGAGAAGGTAAAATTCTCATTAACTTGTGACACTGTATTGACTTATGGATTCTTGTTATAATTTCAGTGATGTAAATGGCATTGTATTCTTTCAGATTCCTTCAACCGCAAAAGGGATAAAGTACAATGAACATCCGTTCTGGAAGGATAAATATTGTCCTTCACATGATGTTGATGGAACTGCCAAGTGTTGCAGTTGCGAAAAACTCGAGGTACAAATTAAGGTTTTTGTAATGAGGTTTGGCTCTTTGGCTGAATTTCTTATTTATGCTCTTGCAGCCTTTGGGAACAAACTATGTAATGCTTGATGATGAACGGAGGCTATGTCTAGAATGTATAGAATCTGCAGTTATGGATACCGATGAATGCCATTCTTTGCACATTGAAATCCGTGAATTCTTTGAAGGTTTAAACATGAAGATTGAGAAAGAGTTTCCTGTTTTTCTGGTCGAGAAACAAGCACTGAATAAAGCTGAAGAGAAAGAGAAGATTGTGAGTACATTTCCTTATTGTAACTTCCATGATTTCATTCATCAATCTCTTATGTGTTGTAAGTTTCCATCGCAGCAGGACCATCATCGTGCAGTGGTAACCCGAGGTCTTTGCCTAGCTGAAGAGCAAATTGTCAGAATTGTAAGATATTAAGACCGAAAACTCATACTTTTATACAGATTAATCTAACTGTTAAATCAGATTCATGACTTCATCACTCTTATCGAAATAGGTCTCTAGAAAGCCTAGTAGGAGAGGACCAAACAACCAACTAATTGGCATGGCTACAGAATATCAACGACTTTTCCGAAAATGCGAGGTCATTGCAATTCTCGTTTTATATGGACTTCCTAGGTTACTAACAGGATCCATCTTAGCTCATGAAATGATGCATGCTTGGCTTAGACTCAATGGTATGTAATCAATGCTCAAAACCTGGCAAGTCTTTTTGCCATTGGAGAAAGCTGATAAGTGTTTTTGATTTGATTTTAATGTATTAGGGTATAGGAATCTTAGAGCAGAGGTGGAAGAAGGATTATGTCAAGTGTTAGGTCACATGTGGTTGGAGTCTCAGACATACTCCAGCACAGATGCTGCCATTGGAATAGCTTCATCTTCATCAGCTCCTCCTCCTCCTGTTGCAACTACATTAAAGAAAGGTGACCCATCTGATTTCGGAAGGAGATTGGTGGAGTTTTGCAAAAATCAGATAGAAACAGATGATTCACCCATCTATGGTCTTGGATTCAAGAAAGTTAACCAAATGGTAACACAATACAGCCTCCAAGAAACCTTGAGAGAGATTAAACTCTCAGGGTTAAAGTAAACGATTCAAGATTTAAATTCTTGAATCAGACATTATACACACGTCGACATATTGAACCCCATATACATATATATACACACACACACATATAGATAGAGACTTGAACTCTGTTTCTTAGTGTTTCTATTACACTTTCTGGTAAAGTTGGAACCTTTAGAAGATCTTGTGTCAAACATATGTATCTTAGTTGGATTCTATTCTTGTAGGATAATTGATTCCTGCTTTAGATCAAAAGGTTGCCTTGTCAAAGTTTTTACAATTTTTTTTCAATATATATTATATGAATATATTTTATGTGCTATTTTCTCTTAAAGTATTCTTTTCTTTCCATGAGAAATTAGTACTATTGTTTTGTAATTTTGTTTTTGCTTCATAAATTGGATTTTCAGTGATGTATTTTTCTTGATTTGGTTTCATCCCTATGGTTTTATGGTGTATATAATTTAAAACTATTTTTATTTCGTGTTTACACGTGGTTAGATGTTTGGTGTGTATATTCGGTTGTTCACAATGCTTTTCATTGATAGTAGCTTTAATTAACGACTTTTTCCTTACGGTCCAAATAAAATATTAATGATAAAATTAGTGCTAATTAATTAGAGTTAATATCCAATAATTTCCTTGTAATTCTAGCCGTTGATTCCAGGATTTCGCTTTTAAATAAAACGGTAACGTTTGAAGATAGAGGGAAAACACCCGCCCGAATTGAACCCTAATAATTTACGAAAAGGCCACTGAGCAATGTGGTGACGCCACGTGGCAAAAACAGCCTGGATACAATGGACCACTCACTCGCTCGTATTGTTTCTCTTTCTTCTCCGTCGTCGTTGGCTCCTTTTTTTCTCCTTTCTTTCCCTATCGCGCAGACCTATTCAACGTCCGAGTAAGAGTGGGTAATTATATACTGTTTTTGGAAGTTTCTGGAAATTAGCGAAGAAATTCTGGCGAATTTTCCACTTCGGAGAAAAAGGAGAGGAGATAGGTTTGGGCTACAACAAAACCCAAAAGCCATGGCCTCTGAATCTTCTGGGTTATCATCTTATTCATCTCGCGACGCCTTTAGGTGACTTTGACCTTCTTCTTCTTTTTTTAATTCAAATTGATTTTTTATTATTATTATTTGACAGCTTCATATGGACTTTCCGGTCTTAAGTCTTGATTGGTCATTGCGAAATTCAGCATAACGTCGAATTTGCTGAATATCGATAAAAGCCATGTGAAAAATTTGTTGCTTATATTCTCTGCATTGATTCTACTGTCAGATTTAAGTTGCCAATCATGGATTTGACAGATTTGTGTTGAATATTTGCATACCTAAATCTAATTTCTCAGATTGGACTATTAGATTAAGAGTAACTACAGATTTTCTTTCTTCTGTTTCATTGGAACTGCAGTGGTTGCGTATAAGGTAGGATTTGCTGTGGTCTTGTTCTGTATCTAATGTTGATACCTAAATGAACCCCAATTAGTCTTTTATGGTATATGATGGCAGATTAGTTGGTTCTGATTGATTCTGTGAACTATCTAAACCTAGTTTTCTCATCTCTGATTATCTTGTTTTGTCTTTGATGTAAAACTGAGACGCTTGGCTTGGATATGTCAATATGTTGATCAATTTTGGTCTTCTTTTTGGTCCCTGTGGTTACTTTTTCTGTGTTTATGATAAGATGGATGATCTATGAGCAGGGAAAAGGTTAGCTGGATCTGTGAAGAAGTGGAATTCAGAGGATGTGGTGGCCTTCATGCTTAAAGCCCTCAACTCGACGTGATTCACCTGAGGTATTTTGATTTGTTGATTAATCTCTTTTTGGTCCTGTGAAGGTTTCTTAACGTTTTGGCGTCTGGAACCAGCAGGATATTGTTGAAGCTGCAGACATTGCTACGGCCATTGCAAATAGCCTAGAAGAAACATCTCGCCCTCTTCAGCAAGAGGAGGAAGAAAGACGGCGCATAGAAGAAAACGATGCAGCAATAGCGCGTGTTGTTCAAGAAGAGGAAGAAGCTCATGAAAAAGAAAGACAGCTTAATAAATCTGTGTTGGACGTAGAAGTTGAGCAGCTAACTAATGCTAATGGTGTTTCTGAGAGTTTGAAAGAAGAGGCCAAAGATGAGGTGCAAGAAGATGAAGAGCTCCCAAAGACAGATCTAGCCGTGAATCCTTCTTATAGGTAAGTTTATATGTGTTTGCATAAGTGAAATGAATCAAAATGCTTGTCAATTTCACATTTTTGCCTTATCCTGACTTAGTTAAGAACATTTTACTTGTAGAATATGTGATGGTTGCAACTCTGTGATTGAAGATGGAAGATTTGTGAATGTGTTAGGTGCTGCTTGGCATCCTGAATGCTTTTGTTGTCTTTATTGCAAACATCCAATCGAGGAGCTTAAAGACCATGTAGGAAAATAAATTGCTTGGCTTGCTCATTTTTCCTGTTTTTTGTGTTTCTGATTCAAAAACATAGTTGTTCAGGTTTCAAATTCAAGAGGCAATTATCACAAATCCTGCTATCCTCGGTACTGTTATGTTTGCGGAGAGAAGGTATATGTACGGCTTAATGATTCTCTGTTGCACTTTTCATGGTGACTTGTTTAACTTTATTCATTTTTAGTTTGCTAAAGGAGTACTTTATGATACACATCCGTTCTGGAAGGAGCGATATTGCCATGGTCATGAAAATGATGAAACTCCAAAGTGTTGCAGTTGTGAAAGGTTAGAGGTGAGTTCAATTTTAGACAAGAACCAAACAATTAAACCCTCTGGTTCCATTTTCAAACTCTGGTTGCCTTGTTATGATGTTGCCTAAGTTTCTTGCAGCCTAAGGGAGAAAGTTATGTGATGTTTGATGATGAAAGGAGGCTATGTGTAGAATGTATGGAATGTGCAGTGATGAGTACTGATGAATGCCATTGTTTGCACATTGAAATGCGTGAATTCTATGAAGGCTTGAACATGAAGATTGATAAAGAATTTTCAGTTGTTTTGGTGGAGAAACAAGCATTGAATAAAGCTGAGAAAGAAGAAAAGAAACAGGGCAATCATCACGCTGTGGTAACCAGAGGTTTATGCCTCTCTGAAGGCCTACAAGTCCCAAGTGTAAGTAAAAAACCAAGTTGATTAATACCTTTTACACATTTTAGAATTGGATTCATAGCTTCTCTCTGGTTCAAATAGGTGTTGGATAGGCCACGGAAAGGGGCAAATAACCGGCTAATCGGCTTAACCACAGAACCTCTAGAACTAGTTCGTGTAAATGAATGTGAGGTCACTGCAATTCTCATCTTATATGGATTTCCTAGAGTACTAACAGGATCAATCTTAGCTCATGAGATGATGCATGCTTGGCTTAAACTCAATGGTATGCAATGACAATAATCAAAAACTCCAATGTTTGAACGTTAGAGAAAAACTCACAAGTGTTTATGTTTTGATTTACTGCATTTTAGGGTATAGGGATCTTAAAAGAGATGTGGAGGAAGGATTATGTCAAGTGTTAGGACACATGTGGTTGGATTCTCAGACATTTTCAAGTAGAGATGTTGCTGTGGCAACAAATGCTTCATCATCATCAGCAGCAGCAGCAGCTTCGTCTTCTTCTTCGGGAACCTCGAATGGTAGTAGTAGTACATCAAAGAAAGGAGACCAATCTGATTTCGAGAGGAAACTTGTGGCGTTTTGCAAGTATCAGATAGAAACAGATGAGACTAAAGACTACGGTGATGGATTTAGAAAAATTGATTACTTGGTAAGACATTCTTGTCTCCATGAAACTTTGAAAGAGATTAAACACAGGGGATGCAATAACTTTCCAGATTCAAGGTTTTGAATCACCCATATACATATACATATACATATACATATACATATACATATATACATATATATATATACATAGACACATGTTTTACAAGTCTCTAAGTGATCACCAACACCAAGAACCTCTCTTTGGTGTGTTTTTTTTTGTGATCTGTGTGATTGTTGTTTCTTCTTTTTAGGTGAAAACTCTGTTCCTGTGTAATTGATTCTTCTTTATTTTCCGATTTTTTTACGTTCGATTTATGCTTACATTTTCTATAATTGCTACATATTTTAAAAAGTTTAAATAAAATTTTTGTAGAATATTATCTATTAATTTTAAAATAAGATTATATTTTTCTATTGCAACAAAGAATTAACATAATTGCATTTTAAGTACATTATGTTACAAAAATATTTCATTTGAAGTAATTTTTTTTATCTAGCATAAATGTAAATATAAAATGGATTAGTGTTTGCAATAATCAAAGCATAAATTATTTACTTAGCTTAGTTTTCTAATAATAAATGACCATTTTTTTAACGGCAAACGAAACAAAACATATTATTAATTAAGCAGGACTTGGAAAAAAAAACAAATAACATGTTGAATATTTAAGTATTTTTAGTAAAATTTGTACAACTAATATTATCGATTACGTGTTACTTTATTCGTGTTCTTGTGTAAAGATTTATAATAACAGCTGAGTAATACAAATAAATTGATCATTTTTTTAATTAATATGCGTAATAATCTATAAAAACTCAATCTACAATTTTTTTTTCAGCTACCAAATTTATTAAGTAGAGAAATGTAATATAATTATATAATATAAGCACGGTCAATTTGGTTAAACCTAAAACAGCTAACCCTATTTAATTAAAAAATTGTAAAAATGGATATTTTGAAGTTTCTAATTAAAAAAAAATGTATCTAAATTATCATTAGAAGTTACAACCATATTTTATCATACATTATTTATTCAAACACATATTTAATTATCAGTTGATTTCTCAAATTGCAAATTAAGTGAATGACGGACCCCAGAATTATAAAGCAAGTAACGATCTCTTTGTCACTTTATGCCAATATACTTTATATATATATATTAAAAAACCAAGTCACGTGAACAAATCTAAAGACTAAAGTGAACTGAGAAATTCCAACAAGACCTTAACCTTATACCTGTGGTTTGATCCATGTTATATAATATATAAAATAAATTTTATATTATATATATTGTGTTGTGTCACACTTTTACGTGTCTTTTTCCGTATGTAATTGTCGTGACTGGTTTAAATCCCAATTAAATATTTATATTCAGTAAATATAGAATATATATATATATATATATATACACACATGTATATTTAAATCCCAATTAAATATTTGTATTCAATAGATATTTTTCCCATATTTCATTTTAATAGATGTGTTTTAATGAATGCACACATTCTAAAAAAATAATTAAATGACAAAAAAACACGTAAGGATTTTCAAACCTATTTCCGTCAAATTTGGAATAAAAGTTTATATTTATAAGAAAAAGAAGAAGATAAAAATAGTCTGACCAATTGCTAATTAAGACTAAGATATCGACAAAAATTGAAAAGGAAAGAGACAAACAAAACAAAAACATTATTACTTCATTACGTAAGACATTTAGAGATGAAAAAAGAAATATTCTATATATTGTCACCTAATGACATGTTGAAATATTTAACTAAGATGAGAAAATTTAATGTAATAGTTAAAAAATTTATATAACTGGAATTACCGGATTGATTTTTATTTTTTTTTTAAATATGGTTTGATAATAGAAGAGTTTCATATCAACTGACAATTTTATTTTACGTTGTTGTTTATTACAAAAATATATAAAAATAAAATTTGTAGGAGTTGATTTTTTTTTTGTCTCAGGAAGTGGATATTTTTTAAGGTTAGAAAATTTGCATTTAGATTAATCATATTCATAACTATTTACAACCGTAATTTATCATACATGAATTATATAAAACGGACCGAAAATTGGTCGGTGTTAGTTATTAAGCAAGTAACGACGTGGCCATATAACAAATTATGCGAGTAATTGCAAGAAACCCCCTAACTTATGCCAATTTCACATAAAACAACTTTGAAAGGAAACGGAGTCTAAAAAACCCAAACATTTGCTAACAACCACCAACAGTACACACAGATTAAGACTTTTTTCCCGTTCGACCCGACTCTCTCTCTCACCCGAACCCGACTTCCTCTCTCACCCGAAACCGCGATTTCCCAAATTTTGAGCGCAGGAGTTTATCGATTGGATTAGATGCGTTCGTTTTGCATACGCAGGAGAATGTTCTCTGGAAAGACAAGTAAAATGCAGATCTCAAGAGCTTTTTCAATGGCATCTTCCACAAAAAAAAATGAAGTCAGGTCCAGGAGAGTGTGTAAACTCCCGATCTCAGGAGAGAGAGGAAATCGAGTCGAATTGGTGATGAATTCGGGTCAAATTGGAGATGGAGTCGGGTCGAATCGGAGATGAAGTCGGGTCGAATCGGAGATGAAATCGGGTCGAATCGGAGATGAAGTCGGGTCGAATTAGAGATGAAGTCGGGTCGAATTGGAGATGAAGTCGGGTAAGAGACGAATTTGGGTGGGTCAATCGTTTTGTACGTCTAACGAAATTTTAGATTCGTTTTACACTGAATAGTTTCCATGGTTTTTCTCTTTTGTTGGTGTAAAAGATAGAGGTGAGGGGTTGTTTTGTAATTTGCCTCTAGAGTCAAGACTCAGGACTTATTCCTTTGAACCCTCCACCTTTATTTAGCTTCATTACAACACATTTGCATGATGGAATCATCCAAAGAGAAGAGTCATTTGAAGTCAGAGAAAAATGGGATGGCCCTGGTCTCGTAAATCCTCCAAGAACCATGCTCCCTCTCAGGTAAATCGAACTTTATTTACTTTGTTCTTCTTTTGTTGATCATATCAATGTAGATTGTTTTGGTAACTTACTTCTGGTGGAGCAGCAAGATCTTGACAATGATCACAACGAACAACTGGCCAAAGTAATTTCAACTTGCGAAGAACATTACCGTAAGAAAAGAGAAGAAGAAGAAGAGAATGAGCTTAATGAGGCAATCAAAGAAAGTTTAAAGCTTACTGTCATCGATCAAGACAACACAACTTCTCAATCTCTGGACCTTTATCATAACAAGACCAGTTTGCAAGACTCACATTCAAATGCCCCTCTTCAGGTTTTTTTCTTCCCCTTTTTTCTGTCTCTTTTTTGTTAAAGTCGGTCCATTTTGATTCATTTTTGTATGCTTTTGTGTCTCATAACTTACAGGATAGTTTTGAATCGATTTCAACGTCAGATCTTGTCGTGAATCATCATCATCCTAGGTAAGCTTCTGCTTATATCAATTAACTCTATATCATCTTTGTTTCCTCCTAAGTCCTAACTTTGTATTTAATTTTCTTTTTGTATAGCATATGTGATTGTTGTGACTCTGTAATTGAAGAAAATGGAAGATTTGTGAATGTCATGGGTGTTGTTTGGCATCCTGAATGTTTCTGTTGTCTCTATTGCTACAAACCAATCAAGAAACACTACGTAATCAAACACTGTGTTACCACATCTTTCACATATTTGTTATATATATTAGATACTAACGACTAGACAACTGATTAGGTTTCAAATCTGAGAGGCAACTTTCACAGATCTTGCTACCATCGGTATTGTTATGTATGTGGAGATAAGGTATTCATAAGCCAGTTATGGATTCTCTGTTTGATGTTTTTTTTTCATTGACTTCTGATTTGTTTTCTTATTAGTTTGCTAGAGGTAGAAGTCTAAATCACCATGAGTTTTGGAATGAGATGTATTGTCCTGATCATAAAACTGATGGTACTCCAAAGTGTTTTAGTTGTGAAAGATTGGAGGTAAGACCGTAAGAGAGTTAAAAGAAGGCAAAACAGTTGCTTTAATGATATTGGTTGAATTGTTTATGATTCTTTTAATTGGCTATTTTGCAGCCAAAGGGAACAAACTATGTAATGCTAGATGATGAAAGGAGGATATGTGTAGAATGTATGGAATGTGCTGTTATGAGTACTGATGAATGCATTGCTTTGCACATCGAAATCCGTGAATTCTTTGAAACCTTAAACATGAAGATTTGTAAAGAATTTTCTGTGTTTTTGGTTGAGAAACAAGCTCTGAATAGAGCTGAGAAGAAAGAAAATATTGTGAGTACATAATACATTACTCTTTATTTGCTTCAAAATTTGCATTTTTTTCTCTCATCAATACATATGTATATGTGCAGAACAATGAGGAAGGTGTGGTAACCAGAGGTATTTGCTTATCTGAAGAGCAAACGGTCAAAATTGTAAGGAGGTTTATATCGCATTCTGTAGATTCTCTAAGACTAGATTCATGTTCATGACTTGAGTTTGGTCCAAAATAGGTTTGTAAAAGACCAAGGAGAGGACCAAACAACCAGTTAATTGATATAGCTACAGAATATCAACGACTTGTCAGAAAATGCGAGGTCACTGCAATTCTCATCTTATATGGACTTCCTAGGTACACTCTAATCTCTATCTCATCTAGTTAAATAAATCTCTTGCAAACCGACTCAAATCAAATCTCTCATTTCTTCACACACAATTAGGTTACTAACAGGAGCCATCTTGGCTCATGAGATGATGCATGCTTGGCTTAGACTCAATGGTATTGTAATCAATGCTCAAAACCTGACAAGTCTTTTTGACATTGGAGAAACCTGACAAGTCTTTGTTGTTTTGATTGACTCAAATAGGGTATAAGAATCTTAGAGCAGAGGTGGAAGAAGGATTATGTCAAGTGTTAGGTCACATGTGGTTGGAGTCTCAGACATACTCCAGCACAGATGCTGCCATTGGAATAGCTTCATCATCAACAACTTCTTCTTCATACAGTAGCACTTCAAAGAAAGGTGATCCATCTGAATTCGAGAGAAAGTTCGTGGACTTTTGCAAAAATCAGATAGAAACAGATGAATCCAAAGACTATGGTGATGGATTTAGAGAAGTAAGCAAGTTGGTTTCAAAATACGGTCTCGAGAAAGTCTTGGCACAGATTAAACAGCAAGGGTCGAGGAAGTTTTGAGATTCATGGTTTTTGAGTCATAACACGAGTCAACACACATTCATTACACATTTAGATACCATAACCGTATACATATACACACACACACATCTTTCCCCAAGCCTCATCAAGTAATCACCATTACCAAACACTAAGCCTACACTTTTCTTACTTTGGTTTCTTTCTTTTACGTGTTCGTTGCTTCTTCTTTTCTAAGGTAAAAACTCTGCAACTGTGTGTAATAACTGCATTTTCTATAACCTCCGGGTTAAGTTTGAACCTTTTAAGCGAATGTATTCGATTCTCGCTGTGGATCCTTTCCCGCTTGAATTAAAGGAGTGTTTTTTTTATTCCTCGGGTAACCTAGAACAACTTTCGTCTTTGAAAGTATTTGTTCTTTACTAGCCGATACATTTCTTGTATTAGCTAATCAAAGCACATAAGGTGTTCGACCATATGCCCCAGTCACCAGTTTCCCTTGGTTTGTCTCTCTGATTTCATTTTAGATGTTTTTCGTGAGATTCTTGAGCTTTGCTAACCAACTCAATCCTGTAATTACCCAGCAAGTTCGATTCTTTGCTCGTGACCCATTCCCGAACAGAGTCCAACACTACCTTTACCGAGCAAACCTCATCGACTCTATCCGTCTCTGCCTCCGCTCAGCAACCCCAGACACACTAACTTCTCTACTTAACCACCGTCTTCTCGATTCTTTTGTTGTAAAGAACTCGTTACGTTCAGCTCCTTCCGTTGCTTCTGCTTGGTATTTCTTCAAAACCCTTAAGAAAAATCCGCACTTTTTATATGAATCTGAGACGATTCACCCCTTTGCTACTGTTCTTGCAAAGTTTCAGCGATCTTCAGAGCTTAGATCTCTTATTGGACTTGTCAACGTTGGAAAATTCGGCAATGTTCATTTCAGTTTCATGAATCTCATGAACTTGTACGCAACTGCTGGTGTACATTAGATTAAGTAAAGATTCTAAGGCTGTGGAAACTTTTGATCAAATCATCAACGATGGGGGCATCCCAAATTCAAGAACATTCACAATTATGATTGAGCATGTAGTGAGCTTAAGCAGGGGATCCAACAATTTTCCAGATTCAAGTTTTTTAATCACCCATATATATATATATAGAGAGAGAGAGAGAGATATGTGTGTTGTCATATGTGTGAAGGTTGTTTCTTCTTTTTAGGCGAAAACTCTGTTGCTGTGTGTAACTGCTTCTCATTTATTTTCCTGTAAAGTTTGGATCTTTGAGCAAATATATGTGTTTCATCTGATTCAATTCCGGGTTCGGATCTATTCTTACTTTTCTTTATAAGTTTTGGAATGTATGTTTCCTAAATCCTAGGCAACAAAGACAAGACTGTCTTTGGAGTAAGTTAAAGCTGTCCTTTGTTGGCCATTTGTCCCAACCACCACTTTCTTAATAGTAGTTTTATATATCCAACCATTTTATGCGCGGTCAGATGTGTCCAAGATATGTACATTTATTAAAATTGCATGACCTGTAAAAAAAGAATTTAAAATCACATGATCCTATGTGTTAAAATAGATGTTTTTTTTTTTAATTTACTCAAATATTAAAAAACATTTATTCCTCGTTAAATAAATATTAACTTTTTCTTGTTTCTAATATATTATTTCCTAAGATTATTTTAATTCTATAACAACTTTTTAAAAGTTAAGAATTTTTTGATAATTATTTTGGAAACCCATGTTTTTAGCTTATTTATAATTTTAATTTTACAAAAATCATTTGTTTTTTTTTGAACAAAACATAAATTAAAACGTCATCTTGTAGGAAACGGAAGGATTTTTTTTGTAAACCACAAAAGCTCTAGACTTTATTGTTCATACATTAATTTTTTTATTTTTTATTTTTTTAAATTGTATTTATTTTTGTAACATTTTCTCATGAATACATATTTTATTTTTCGATTTTTTTTTTTTTTTACAATAAAATATTTTCTCTCTCCAAAATTTAGTATAGTTAAGTAGTTAACTAACAGAAGAAAAAAATTTAATGGTATATATTAGATTCAATAAAATAAAAATAAAATCAATTTTTATGAAGCAAAAAGTTAAATAAAAAAATCGATTATTGTTGTGGGACAGTGGACAGACAGATAGTGTATTGAAAGGTCGATAGTTATTAACTTCTTCAAATTAAACAAACAAAAAAAAGAATTTGCTCAATCAATTTTTATAAATTTATAAAAAAATATTAAATTCTCAAATATAAAACATCATCGTTCTTTCTTTCGTGGTTTATTCTTATTTTTTGTAATGACTGCATACATGCATGAAGAATTTTCATAAATTAAATGTCTTCATTCAAACATTCTTTTTATAAAAAATGTCTTAATGCTATACTTAAACAAAAATTTGGTATACCTGCACATATAACACATAAGAAGTAAGAACAGATTTGTAAAAGTTCTTTAAATTGGGATATTTAGTTTTGTATAATTTTGCACATATATGATATATATATATATATATATTTGCTTCTTTAATTTGGGTATTATACATATATATATATATATATATGCTTCTTCTTATATATATATATATATATGTGAGATGATACAAGTTATATATGTCTAATTTATCGTAGTATGAGGAAGTTTTATAATACAAATTAACGTAACAAATTTTTATTATTGAACAAAAAAATCATTTTTTTTTATTAGAAAAAAAATCATATATTTACAAACAAACAAAATAAAATTGTGGACACGTTTTGAGAAACCCTAAGCTCAAACTCAGCTTGTACAGAGTGGAACGTCTCAGATATTAAACGACCATGCTTTTTTCCTTCACACTTATATTAATCGACCTTCACATGGTCACATTTTCGACTGTCAGAGAAAACGCGTAATTGTTTCTTTAAATATCAAAATTATTATCTACATTTTCGAGGTATTTAAAAAATTCTCTTAATTACTTTTTTTTGCTATTATAGAATAAACAAACAAATATAATTTTAATTTGAATCAAAGAGAAACATTACATTGTTCCCCATTGTAAATCATTAGGCTACATTGTTTTTGACCATTTTTATTTTATTTAGAATTACATACTGTATTATCTATTAAATATATATATATATATATATATATATTTTTTTTTTTTCAAAAAGGTTAGTTGGTCAATAGTTTT
>KE150890.1:68578-79303 GCA_000411095.1 Aethionema arabicum
AATAAAATAAATATATAAATGTAGGAAAATATAACATATCCTATATATTAAAACTCCAAAATACCTTACGATTTTAAATAAATAAAAAACGTGAACAAATCCTTTTTTTTCTTTTAAAACCTATAGATGGGAAAAAAACAAAAGAATTTGTGTGAATTATACTTTCACACACCCTATTTTTGTTTTATACACCCAATTGTGTTATAAGATGTTATAAGGTGTCATATACTTTCTTATAACAAAATTTATGAGATATTATACTTATTATTTACTAATATAAGATGTTATACGATGTTATAAGATGTTATAAGCAAGTGTATAAAACAAAAAAATAAACTACAAATGTGTATATACCTAAAATACCTCTTCCAAAGTGCATTTAACTAATTCTCCCCAATCCTATATTCTTAAATGTAAAGCAGAAAAAAAACATGTAAATAGTAATTTTTAAAAAGAAATAGCCTCTTATTGATAAATTGGATTTATTCGTAATCGCACTTATCATTATCGTATCATCTGCTCTGCTCTTATTTTGACTAGAGGGGAGAGAGAAACAAAATAAGAAAGTATTAGAAAAATAACTTTTAACTTCAAGCTTTATATTGCCAAAATCAACAATAAATTCGCATACATTTATTAATTACCAATTTATGTTTGTCTGATATATCAGAAGTTAGTGAACTTTAAGAAAAAGAAACTTTTTCTTTTCTCCAACAAATACTCTCTTTATCTATATATTTATTATTATTATTATTATTATTTGTTAAGAAACATGAAATTCCAGCTTTAAAAATCAATTGACAATAAGTAAAATAACCAATCATCTTAAATATTAGTTAATATTTGGTCCTTCTTTTAATGTGAGATGCCAACATTATTTCTACTTCTTATATATTTGAAAACATGTGAGATGGTGTTATAAACGGCCCCAAAATCGTGGTTAGAGTTATTAATCCATCCGCATTGGTATTCTCCTAGTTAAACTAAATAAAAATAATAAGTACAATAAAGAATTTTTAATTTTTAAAAAAAAAAATCCACATATTAACGAAGTCACGTGACACGAGGACATCTTGAATCACGCGAGAGAAATTGCAAGAAAACCCTCCAAGTTACACCGACTTCACAAAAAACAACTTCGAGAAAAAAAAACAGAGACTAACAAACCCAAACATGTGCCAAGAGTAAACACAGATAAGACTGAAAGAGAAAGAGAATATTGAACACAAGAGGATATTGAAATAGAAAGAGAGAGAGAGAGAGAGAGAGAGTAGTTTGAACTCTGAACTCAGAAGAATGGGATGGCCATGGTTTCGTAAATCCTCCAAGAAACATGAAGTAATCAAATTTTATTTAGTTTTTTTTTGTTGATGATTTCATATTAATGTAGATTGATTTGGTAACTGGTGCATCAGCAGGATTCTTACAATGATGAAAATGAACGTCTGGTCGAAGTGATTTTAAGTTGCGAAGAACACTATCGTAAAAAAAGAGAAGAAGAAGAAGAAGAAGAAGAAGAGAATGCAGTTAATGAGGCAATCAAAGAAAGCTTAAAGCTCACCGATCAAGACCTTTATCATTACAAGACTAGTTTGCTTGTTTTGGGGTCTCATAACGTACAGTTACAGGGTAATACAGATCTTATCGTGAATCATTTTCACCATCATCCTCGGTAAGCTTCTTCTTCTTACATCAGTTAACTCTATATCATTGCATATTTGTGTTCTAATCCCTAACCTTGTATTTAATTTAATTTCCTCTTAATTTCTATAGCATATGTGATGGTTGTGACTCTGTTATTGAAGAAAATGGAAGATTTGTGAATGTCTTCAATGTTCTTTGGCATCTTGAATGTTTCTGTTGTCGTTATTGCCACAACCAAATCAAGAGGCACTATGTAATCAATGTGTTTAACAATATCTTTTTATATATATTTTGGTTTTATTTTTAGATACTAACGACTAGTCAACTAATTAGATTTCAAACTTGAGAGGCAATTTTCATAGATCTTGCTACCATCGGTATTGCTATGTTTGTGGAGATAAGGTATTTTATAAACCACTTATTGATTCTCTCTTCTCTTCTCTTCTATTTTTTTGTTCTTTCTTTCATTGACTTGTGATTCGTTTTCTTTTTAGTTTGCTAGAGGTGAAAGTGTGAATCAACATGAGTTTTGGAAGGAGATGTATTGTACTGATCATGAAACTGATGCTACTCCAAGGTGTTGTAGCTGTGAAAGATTCGAGGTAAGACCGTAAATAGAGTTGAAAGAAGTCAAAGCTTTGATGATTTTTTTTTTTAAATTGGCTATTTTTTTGCAGCCTAAGGGAATAAACTATGTAATGCTTGATGATGAAAGGAGATTATGTGTAGAATGTATGGAATGTGCTGTTATGAGTACTGATGAATGCATTGCTTTGCACATTGAAATCCGTGAATTCTTTGAAACCTTAAACATGAAGATTGATGAACAATTTTCTGTGTTTTTGGTTGAGAAACAAGCTCTCAATAGAGCTGAGAAGAAAGAGAATATTGTGAGTGTACATTGTTCTTTATTTACCTCACAAGACTCATCATCATCATCATCATCATCATCATCATCATCATCATCATAAATGTGCAGGAAAACGAAGAAGGTGTGGAAACCAGAGGTATTTGCTTGTCTGAAGAGCAAACAATAAAAATTGTAAGGAGTTTTATTTACACTATATAGACTCAACTAGATTCATGTTCATGAGTTCACTCTTGTCTAAATACCAAAATAGGTCTCTGAAAGGCCAATGAGGGGACCAAACAAGAACCAGTTAACTGATATAACTACAATATATCGACGACTTATCAGAAAATGCGAAGTCACTGCAATTCTCATCTTATATGGACTTCCTAGGTACACTCTAATCTGAGTTATAAATACATCTTTTGCAAACAAACTCAACTCTATTTGTCCCACACACAGGGTATTGACAGGAGCCATCTTAGCTCATGAGATGATGCATGCTTGGCTTAGACTCAACGGTATGTAATCAATGCTCAAAACTCACAAGTTTTTGACATTGGAGAAACCTCACAAGTTTTTGATTCACTGTATTAGGATATAAGAATCTTAGTCCAGACCTGGAAGAAGGATTATGTCAAGTGTTAGGTCACATGTGGTTGGAGTCTCAGACATATTCCACCACAGATGCTGCCATTGGAATAGCTTCATCTTCTTCATCAGTTTTTTCTTCTTCTTCTTCTTCGTTTTCATCAGCTTCAACTTCTTCTTCCTACACAACCACTAGTATTACATCAAAGAAAGGTGATCTATCTGATTTCGAGAGGAAATTCGTGGAATTTTGCAAGTATCAGATAGAAACAGATGAGTCCAAAGACTACGGTGATGGATTTAGAGAAGTTAGCAAGTTGATTTCAAAATTCGGTCTTGAGGAAATCTTGAAACAGATCAAACACCGGGGATCCTACAACTTTCAAGATCCAAGCTTTTGAATCAACCATAAAAGTTAAAACCCATTTCCGTAACATAACATATATAGAGACCCCATCTATATATACATACACACACATCTTTCACAAGTCTCACCAAGTCATCACCATACTAAACACCAACACGTCTACCCTTTTCTTACTTTTGCTTTGTTTCTTTTATGTCTTCGTTGGTGCTTCTTTTTATGGGAGCAAACTCTGCAACTGTGTTTTAACTCCTTTTCTATAACCTCCCGGTTAAGTTTGAACCAGTTAAGCAAATGTATTCAATTCTCGCGGTCGATTCTTCCCCGCTTGAACTAAATTAGTGTTTTCTTTGGTTCACCTGATAATTAGAACAACTTTCGACATTGAAAGCAGTAATATCTATTTATCCTTTACTGCCAATACATTTTTTGTATCAGCTAATCAAAGCACACCAGGTGTTCGATCATATGCCCCAGTCACCAGTTTCTCTTGGTTTGTCTCTGTGGTTTCATTTCAGATGATTTTCGTGAGATTCTTGAGCTTTGCTAACCAACTCAATCCTGTAATTACCCAGCAAGTTCGATTCTTTGCTCGTGACCCATTCCCTAACAGAGTCCAACACTACCTTTACCGAGGAAACCTCATCGATTCTATCCGTCTCTGCCTCCGCTCAGAAACCCCAGACACACTAACTTCTCTACTTAACCACCGTCTTCTCGATTCTTTTGTTGTAAAGAACTCGTTACGTTCAGCTCCTTCCGTTGCTTCTGCTTGGTATATCTTCAAAACCCTTAAGAAAAATCCGCACTTTTTATATGAATCTGAGACGATTCACCCCTTTGCTACTGTTCTTGCAAAGTTTCAGCGATCTTCAGAGCTTAGATCTCTTATTGGACTTGTCAATGTTGGAAAATTCGGCAATGTTCATTTCAGTTTCATGAATCTCATGAACTTGTACGCAACTGCTGGTGATTTTGACTCGGTTTTGAAGACGTGGGACGAGTATAGATGCTCAGGAAAGGAAACTAAAGGCTGCACTGAGTCCTATAACATTGTTATGCAAGTGTACATTAGACTAGGTAAAGATTCTAAGGCTGTGGAAACTTTTGATCAAATAATCAACGATGGGGGCATCCCAAATTCAAGAACATTCACAATTATGATTGAGCATTTAGTGAGTTTGGGGAATCTTGATGCAGCCATGGAAGTTTTCAAGACCTTGCCTTTGATGAGAATCACACGGACTTTGAAGCATTATTCGGTTCTGATTGAAGCATTTGTTGCTGCTCAACGGTTTGATGAAGTCAAGACTTTGCTTACTGAGATGAAAGCTGATGGGAAATTCCCAAGTAGACGCATGCTTCAGCCTCTGAAATGCATGAGAGAGGCTGGATTTGTACAGGAAACAGAAGAGTACTTGAAAGAAATGTTGCCGGATGAGAGAATTAAGGACATTTCCGAGTATTCTATAGGCAGTTTAAGTGACGGTGATGAAGAAGAAGAAGAAGAAGGAGATGAACACAATGATGTTAATGAAGGTAAAGTTAAGCTGAAGCCATGGTTAGACCCCAAAGCTTTAGCGAACTCATTAAAAAACTGGAGCCCTGATGCTGTTACTTCATTAGAAGAAGCTAACTTCGTCTGGACAAATCTGCTGGTTTGCAAGATGTTAAGAAACTTCAAATCCCCTGAAACAGCATGGAGTTTCTTCTGTTGGGTAGCAATTCAACCTGGATTCACTCACGACGCCTACACGATTGAGCGAATGATGGCTATGTTAGCACGCCACGGGGATGTTGAACTCGTCGATAAGCTCATTTCAAAAGTAAGAATCGAAGGTATCAAACTACCATTCAGCACCATAAAACTCATCATTGAACTCTACGGCATTTCAAAGCAACCAGACGCAGCGATCAAGGTGTTTAAGCAAGACAGAACTCTCTGCAATCCAATTTCAGATTTCAACATGATGTTGTTGTACTCATCTCTCTTGAGAACATTAACAAAGTGCAAGAGAAACGCAGAAGCTTTGGAAACGCTAGAGGACATGATCTTGAGTGGAGTTAGTCCTGATATTCAAACGTTTTCAGGTTTAATGTATCACTTTGCATTGCAGGGAGAGATTCAAACAGTTCAAAGACTGTTTTCAATGGTGAGACAGATTGGTCTTGAACCAGATCCTTATATGTTAAAGCTTCTTATTGAAGCATATTGCAAATGCGAAAGAGCCGTTCTTGCTTACAGAATATTCCAAGATATGAGAGATTCGAATGTGATGCCTGATAGAGAGACAAAAGAGTTGCTTGTGAGGAGTCTGTGGAGAGAAGAGAAGAGAAAAGAAGCGGCTGCGGTTGAAGAAAGCAACTACTGTGAAGAGGGGAAGAATGATAGCGTTCTGCGTTTGGCGTTACGAGGACATGTGTGGACAATTAGCTCTGCAGATATTGCTCAAGTTTACAATCTTTACAGCAACTCTGTTCTCGAAACATCAAAGTAGCTCCAATCTTATATATCATCTGTGTTCTTCATCTTTTGGAAAGAAAAAGTGTAAATGCCTTTTGCTTTTGGATAGAACTTCGTGGCGTTTTTATCTGGAAACCCGCCGTGGTGTTCATAATGTGGGCTTGGTGAGCCCAAACGTTTGTTGGTTACTCAATTGGCTCATTTACAATGGTTTTACTAAAAAATAATTGTTATTATTTTTGTAATATCGTCGGTCAAATATAAAGCAAAAGGCATAAAATTTTTGTTTAAAAAAATCGATACATTTCTCAAATAATCATATATTCATAAATAGTGTATTAGTCACGTTAAACCATATATATATAAACTTGTTAAGCAAATTACTTGTGACAACGTTATGAAAATGTTATATTGTAATTTACGATTTTTTTTAGTTTCAATTTCTAAACGAAGAAGATGTACAACATTAAATTCATGTTCGAAAATTTGAGAAATATATTAATATATATATAATTGGATCAAATTTAGTAATTTTTTAATCTTTAGTGTAAAATAAAATATATAAGTTTATATAGAGTGCAACTAATATATAATATTTACTTTTTATAAAATTCCTATATAATTATTGTAGATGTCCAAAAAAGATGTCCAAACTATTTTTATTAGCAGCTTGAAAAAAAAGTGAAGACAATGTATTCTTTTAACAGCTTGCTATTTTGTTTTTTTTCTCCCACTTCCTATTTTGTTTTAAATAAAATATTATAATTTATTGAAAATATATATGTTGCATTACCGAATAATGAAGAAAATAAATAAACGTTAAAATAGACAAAGATTCACTTGGGGAAAAAAAAGAGACAGATTCATTCAACGATCCTAAAATTAAAATTAATAAAAAAACAGTGAAAATGGAAAGATAGTTCGTACGCACGAACTTTGTATGCACAAACTTGTGCGTACGAACTTTGTGCGCACGAATTTATGCGCACGAACTTGTGCGCACAAACTTTGTACGCACGAACTTGTGCGCACGAACTTTGTGCGCACGATCTTCTTGTCAAAATAGGCGAGTGACGTTAACTCTCGCTTCATGCGAGTGGGCCAAAAAAAATTGTAATGTACACATCAATCAATTTTATTGTCGTTTACATTCAAGCTTAATACACATTAAAAAAATATATTAAACGCTTAGTTGTTAGTTTTTATATTATTGAAACGATGTGTAGTCATACTTGTCCTTATGTGGATCATTGGAAAACCCATTTAACACCTAATGGGCTTCGCATCGCAATGACCCAATGGCCTTATGTTCGTTATAATGATTAAGTTTCTGACATATCAAATATTTACGTAAGTTGCCTGATTGTCTTGTTATTCACATGTGTTCTCCTGTCCATAAAAAATCGTATTATCGGCCCATTTTAATTTCGAAGGCATGTTTGGCGCATAAGAAGCCATTTATGTTTTATTTCTTCCTCTTTATACGATTAAAGCTCAACCCGTATACTCACGTGATTAGCCCATATTATCTAGCTAAGACATATATTTTCGTCATTAATTTTATTAATCACAACATGAACGTGTTGCTTTGTATATTATCTAGAAATTGAAACCATTTATTGGGTCTTAAATTATTGAACATAATTTTTTCCATTTTAAAAATTATTTTGCTTAAATTAAAAGTATTTTATATTTCATATAAATTAAAGATGTTGAGAGAAACTCTATGAATATCCTCCCGGATATCAAAATACCGTATTGACAAATATTTTCTTTTATGGAGTATATATCAAAAACATGTCTGACTATAGTAATTAATTAGAGTTATAATTATCTATTATAGTTCGATGTACATTTATACAAAAAAAAAATGAACGATTGGACCAACAAAAATAACTTATTTCTTCAGCTGGATGTATTCATTATAGAATAACCTTAGTTGATCCAAAACAAACTTAATTTAATTACAAATTTATTATATGGTTAACTCATTGCGTCTATAACATAAAATCAAAATTTTGCATTAAAATTACCCTTTTGATCTCAAATGTTTGTACATTAAATTAGTAATCCGATTTATAAAAACGCTAATTCAACAATAACCGGACTGAACCCGTTCAGGACGATGTATCTTCCGTAACTCTATAAACCGGTTAATATCAAAAGCAGCCAATTTAATTAACCGGTTCTGCTTCGTCTCGAACCGGCTTTTGTAAAACCCTTCAAAAGATGGTTCCTTTGAAGTTCGAAGGAAGAAAGTATAACCAGCCATGAAATAAGTCGAAGTTACATAGAAGCAAATTGGCTCCATAACATCCCATGATAATTCCCAAAACGTTAGTCTTAGAAACCCAATCGTTTGGGCCATTATTAGGCCCAATCCGGCCCATAACTCTCGCCGGACTAAATCATCGGCTCTTTTATCGATACCGGATTTTATCATCTCCATTTCCTCAAATTCTCGTTTTGTCGCCGGATCTCCGGTGGATTTGTACGTCGGAATTAGACCAGCCACGGCGGTTGTTAGCTGTTTTCATACAAAAATTAAATTAGTTGAGAATAATTATTTATTATAGTTTTCCTTTTATGCATGTATAAATTTTATAACAAAAAAGGGTAAAAGTAGTTTTTTATATAAAATGAATTACCTCTTTAGGCCTAAGGCAGACGAAGTTCCCTAAAACGACGACGTTTCCAGCTTGATCAAGCATATTCGCGACCCGGATAGCTTGTTCAGGATCCGAACTAGTTTCACCACATACCCTAACAAATTCAGAGTACGAAACCCAATTTTTCCCCAAATCTCTTAATTTTGATTTCACGACCTCCATCTCCGCTGCTCTCATAAGCTTCTTCACATCTTCCACCGTCACCGCCGTGCATACCTCCGGTGATTTCTTCTCAGGTGGTAACACTCCGTCAAGTCGTATCCGATTATTCGACAAACTCAACTCTCTGAGTTTCTCCACCAAATTAACCCCACTTGGAACTATCTCCGGCGAGAAAAACGCCTTCTTATGAAGAAATCTCCGGCGAATCCCGGAATCTCCGATGTTCGGAGCAATGCCGGACTTAAACGGCCGGGTTCGGTTTAGACCTGAGATTCGGGAATAGGTTTTAGTGAAATTGAAGAGATTTCGAAGTAAATTCCTCTTCGAAGCCATCGTCGATCTCTATAAGCTACGTAACAAAAGTTTCTTTAAATGTTTTGGTAAAGAGAAGAAGAAACGGTTATGGTTTGAAAGTGAAGAGAATAGGTAATGTGGTTTATATAGTAGCGGCTGGTTTAACATAGCAACGACACAACCAACCTAGACGCTCCAAACAAACAGCATTTTATTTTATTTTATTTTATTTTGTTTTATTTTATTTTGTTTTATTTTATTTTATATTATTTTATTTTATTTTATTTTATTTTTATTTATTACGATGTTTTTTTAATATATTGACAAGTCAACACCACGAGAACCGTTTTTTATATTTATTTATTGTCGTATTAAATAATCTAATGTATAATGGTTAATTACGATAGAGCTTTTAAACCAAAATACGTTTCCCATTTTATAAAATTATGTTGTTTTGACGTTTGTCAAGGAAATTTAATACAGTTTATATAATATAATATAAATTCTTTTCTAATGAATTAGATCATAAAATAACATTGAGCTAATAGTTGTGCATATGATATAAGATAAGATAAATAAATTCGACATATACAAAATAACATGGTTATTTTTTGTAATAAAATAATAACCATGCATATAAAATTATGGACATATTTATAGACACACACGATTCACGTGTTCATTTTTCAGCAAAAAAAATATAATTTTGTTGGTAAACGAAAATGAAACTTAATAGCGAGTCGAATAAAATCGAAAATATTTATATGAAATAACTCACTTTCATCTCCTCATTATTGTGATTTCATAATACTCTACAGATGTGCAATAACAACACAATTATTATTCAGGAAAGGATTCCATTCACGTTTTTTAAAACTGCAAATAAATAATATAAACATATTTATATCAAAGCTCTTGATTAATTGATGAGTAATAAAATAAAATAAAGAAATCCACGTTTCTTGCAAAGTAGCTAACTAATTTTTCATAAGACTTAATTATTAATGTAGAGGATATAATTAGGATTAGATCGATAATCGACAGTCAACTCAATGCTGATGATCGTACACGTGGCAAGCTAAGCTTCCGACGTCATAAACGACTCGCCACGCATTGCCGTCCGATCTAATTTACACGCAAGTCTTTTTTTTTAAACCAATCATCCCTTTTAACTTTATTTTATTTTTAGTAATTAATATTACTAATTTGATTTAAATCACGTCCAATTCTCATTTTCCAATCAATATAAAAATGTATTGTTTTTCTAATTGTAGTTAGTATCTCCTAACACGTAGGTTTAGATAACATTACAAGCATCATTTTTTATAATTTAAAATAAAAATGGTAGCCTAAAAGATAAGCCTCTTTTTTTTCAAAAATTAAGAATATTCCAGCAATTGGGATTACGAATACAGAATAGATTGATGCCTAATGTAACACAAAAATCTGAATCTTAATTTCTAATATTGTTAGTGGACGACAATCACTATGGTAAGCGTTACATTATCAAAATGCAATGTATATATAGTTTATATAAAATAATATGCATTAACTTAACAATATTTTTATTATTTTTACAAAACAGACACCTAATAAAAAAAGAGTTAAATCATAAAGATTTTAATTTTTTTTTTTTTTTTTGAAGAATCTAAACAAAAAAGTGGGAGTAAATAAATGTTAGAAGACA
>KE150890.1:88946-112798 GCA_000411095.1 Aethionema arabicum
TTTATTTTAGAATGTATATATTTTGTTTATAAGATAGAGGGAGAGGATATCTCAAGCAAATAGGGTTTGCAGTTGTTTCACGTAGATATAGGAACAGTTAAATTATTTTCCAATAACAGTTAATTGGAAAATAAAAACAGTTAATTTGAAGTTGATTATTTGGTATTTAATAAAATATTAATTAATTTGAAGTTGATTATTTGGTATTTAATAAAATATTAATTAACTAAAACTAATATATTTTATAATTTTTTTTGAAAAATTAACGTGGCAGAAAGAGAGAACAAGTTTTTTTTCTCTTTCTGACTTGTGTTTTATTAAAGAGAGGATGTTGTGATATTATGATAATATCATTATCATATGGTATGATCATTGCTAACATCATTTAATTTATAGCTAAATAATCAAATCAATGTCAATGCTATTACACCAAGTATTACGGCATGTATTATGAAATGATTATTGTTGTAGAATTATTATATACATAATACATATATGCATATGAATAACAACGCATTAATGTATATAGTATAGTATATAATAGATGGATTGGACCGCAAAACATAATGAATGACATATGATATAGATCGACTGGACCGCCTTGTTGCAGTTTCTTTAATCTGCTTAATTACTGTTATTTAGCTAACAACGGTCTTGATAATTATTATATCAATCATTTCATTTATAAGTCAAAAAACGACGATTATCAACTTAATACACATATTTAAGTTTGTAATATATAAATATCAAATCCGAGGTCGGACCACTCTCTATGTATATATATATATATATATATATATATATAAATTAAGTTGGCATTTACGTAAGATTTANTTTACGTAAGATTTAAGTTGGCAATTCCTGACTTTATTAAATTTAAAATTATATATTTTTGTTTCTATTAGAGGTCACCGGAATAATATTACGTAGTTAGAGATAATGAGATAGTGATAGGAGAAATCAATAAAGTTTTGTTATTAAAATTGTATATTAAAAGTGAAAATTTTTCATTCCCGCCATCCATTTTAATTTATTATATTTTTTTTATGAATAATAATAAAAAAAAAGTCTTACAGCTTTATATATTGTTTAATAAAACAATTCCTGTAATTTTCGTTTGATAAAAAAAACTCTACATTTAAAAAAAAAAAAAACTACACTAAAAGAACAATACATTATATATAACAAATGTTTCACGAGTTGAATTCGTGTCTGAAATTTTTTAGAATGATTTATGAAATTAATTGTAAATATATGTTTTTTTAATTTTTTTTTACTACTTTATAAAAACAAAAAACAATAGGCTAAAGGGAAAAAAAGGCAAATAAACGATTGTAAGTCTAGCACACAAAACATGATACATCACATAACAATCTTTTTCTAAAATATAACATTTTTATATTATTCGTTGATGAAGTTCATTGGTTATATTCTTAACTGTAACTTTATATTTTATTTCAAAAGTTACTATCTAGTTAATTATTTTATAATATCTTGACTTGTATTGTATTGTTTTTTACTGATAAATTTCATTTTCAATTATCACCGAAAATCTTACTATTACGTAATTACAGAGATTTGTAGAAAAATTCAACTACAGTGACCAAATTTTAATTCACAATTATCTTGATGATGATTTCACTAAAGCTCTTTAATTATTTTTTAAAATTTGTCAACGAATGCATTTAATGGCAACCTTGTGTCAAATATTGAACGATATTGACATATTGCAATATAATTTATATATGATGATTCTAGATACTTATTATAACTTAATTTTGTTTTACAACCAGGACAATTTTTTATCGTTTAGTTACCGTATGTAATAAAACGGATAATTAATAATTAAATAAATATAATATATATATATATATAATTGAATTTGTGAGTTGTTAAGTTACTGAATATTATAAGCCCTCCATATATAGAAAAATCATAGTTAAGATATATAAAACATGTGATAAATTTGTCACCAACAATCGAATTAATGACAAACACTAAATAATAGTGAAGTTGGTTATCGTTAATCTATTAAATGAAAATGAAATGGTCGTGGGGAAATATATCATTTAAAATAATTCAATTTATGGTTTATAATTTTGCAATTAGCGAAATAAAATATAGTATTGGTTAGATATCATGTATAGTTTCATTATAAAACCACAGTAAATATTTTTCCATACATTAATTAAGTAATATTTTAATTTCCGTCCTATATAATAGGAAAAAGTATATATTATTAAAATAAAATAATATGATGTGATATTACTTAATTAATGTATGGAAAAATATTTGCTGGCATGTGTATGATGGCCACCATCTCCAACGTGAGCCCGATCATGTGATAATTAACAGGTTAATTACTTCTCTATTCATATAACTCCAAAATTAATATTTGTACAAATATATATTATCACTTAATTAATAGAATAATATTTTTTTATATAACGCACAAATTTCGTGTGTAGGACAATATGTGGTAGCTAGATCTGGCGATGAACCAATACCCGGTCGATAATTTAAAATTTAATTAAAAACTTATATAAATTAGAAATAGAATAGCTTCAGCACTTAATTCCAAAATATGTTTAAGAAAAATAATATTTGAGCTTGGTGCTAACAACTTCCGATTTATAAAATAGAACTGATATTTTTTAATCAATTTAATTCGCAATAATAAATTAATCAGGAAAAATATATGTAAATAGATTTTTTTTTATTTTAGCAAAAATAATACAATATAGTATTTGACTGGGTTGGGAGGTTTTTCTATATTACTTAAGTATTTATTTAATACTTAAATATGATTACTAGTATTTATTTGTCATATATATCATGATTTTTTTTTAAAGAAATAATCAATTAAGGAGAAGATTATACTATTAACATTTTGAAACATTCTAAAATGTTAATAAAATTAAAAAAAAACATTCATAAGCATCTCGGTGGATTTTTTCTAAAAATAAATAAAAATCATAAAATTAAATTATTATTTTCGTTTACTTTTCTTTTTTCTCTAATGTAAAATAGACAACCTCCTGATTTGATTGAAATAATTTGTTTTTTAACTTGGCATAAAATAATTTAATAAAAAAAACTCAAACTATATCAATTATAATAATGGGTTTAAGAAAGTGTGGTTTAAGAAAGTGTGGTTTCTGTCGGATTGCAAGGAAGCCATTACAGGGCTACAAAAGGAGACTAGCTGGACGTCCTTAAGGATAGCAGCACAGGAAATCTGGATTGCTCAGGAGGACTTCGATCTATTCGCCTTAAAGTATCGTCCAAGATCTGCCACGATAATGGCTGATAAATTAGCAAAATATGCGAAATCTTTTGTGAATGTATCTTCGATGATATCGTCTTCACTGCCAAATCCCCTTTTGTTAGGAGTGAATTCCGATAGTCATCTTCTGTAATTGGTTTCTGCAATTAATATATATGAGTTAAAAAATATTAATAATAATAATAATTCTGACAAAATAAAGTATTAATATTGAGTACAAAATGGATCAAAATAAAGTATTAATATTGAGTACAAAATGGATCAGTGGATATAAAAAAGAAAGACTCGGACTGATCAGTTCTCCCATATCTCAAGACGGTCCATCAAGTCGTGCATTGCATTTCCTCTCAAGTTCATAACTTAATTTATCTTCTCTCACACCGACAATACACTATTTTCTATTTCTTTAATTTTATTCAATTTAGTGTTAACTTATGAATTACTAAAAAAATAAATATCCAATTTAAATAAAAATATTTCTAACTATTTCCTAAATAACATCTGTCATATATATATATATATATATATAATTTGCTAAATTAAGCATCTTATGGGTGTTTATTTAATTGATATATAGTCAATGAATGCCTTTGTAAAACCATGTGCAGCTTTTAACTCCAAGATCATAATTAAATGTGAAAATTTTCTGTATCCAAGATTGGTTAGAATATATCAATTATTTTAACATTATTAATAAAATAATCAAATAATATAACTCGGCTATAAATTCTACTAAATTCCATTTTAAAGCCTATAACCAAACACAAAACGTACCAAAAATACAAAAAAAAAAAAACTATGCATTACTCAAAACCACACGCGGTGATGTTAGCCAGTCCCGGTATGGGCCACGTCATCCCGGTCATCGAGCTAGCTAAACGTCTCTCAACCAATCACGGCTTCCACGTCACTGTCTTCGTTTTAGAAACAAACAAAGCCTCAGCTCAATCCAAGTTTCTAAACTCACCTGGTTGTTATGACCCAACCGATGTCGAAGTCGTTGAACTTCCTTCACCTGATGTTTCCGGTTTAGTTGAACCGGATGATCATGTTGTGATTCAAATTGGAGCTATGATGCGTGAAGTAGTTCCTTATTTCCGATCTGGAATCGCTGCGTTGAATTCAAAACCAACGGCTATGATTATTGATTTGTTTGGTACAGATTCGTTATGTTTAGCAGCGGAATTTAACATGTTGAGTTATGTTTTAATCGCTTCAAACGCGCGTTTTCTTGCGATTTCTATGTATTATCCAATTTTGGAGAGAGATGTGAAAGATGAACATATAAATGAGAGAAAAGCTTTGGATATACCGGGATGTGAACCGCTTCAATATAGAGATACTTTAGATGCTTTTGAAGATCCTGAAGGACAACTATACCGGGAATTTACTCGTCACGGTTTAGCTTACCCAACAGCTGATGGCATTTTGGTAAATTCGTGGGAAGAAATGGAGTATAAGACGTTGAAATCTTTACAAGATCCGAAGCTTTTGGGTCGGGTTGCTCGTGTACCGGTTTATCCAATTGGTCCGTTATGTAGACCGGTTGATCCATCGGTTATTGATCATCCGGTTTTTGAATGGTTAGATAACCAACCGGTTGAGTCGGTTTTGTATATTTCATTTGGGAGTGGTGGTTCTTTAACGGCTAAACAGCTAACGGAATTGGCTTGGGGGCTTGAGCTGAGTCAGCAACGGTTTGTTTGGGTTGTTAGACCTCCGGTGGATGGATCTTCGTCAAGTGAGTATTTCTCTGTTAACAGCGGCGGAATTAAAGATAGTACGCCGGAGTATTTACCGGAGGGATTTGTGAGTCGGACTTGCGATCGAGGACTTGTGATTCCGTCTTGGGCTCCACAAGCTGAGGTGTTGGCTCATAAAGCTGTTGGTGGATTTTTGTCGCATTGTGGATGGAATTCGACGCTTGAATCGGTTGTTTGTAGTGTTCCGATGATCGGTTGGCCGTTATTTGCAGAGCAGAGTATGAACGCGACTTTGATTAGCGATGAAGTTGGGATCGCGATTCGAGCAGATGAATCGGCGGAGGAAGGAGTGATTTCTAGATCTGAGATTGAAGCGGTTGTGAGGAAGCTTATGGTGGAGGAAGCAGGTGATGAGATGAGATTGAAGGTGAAGAAGTTGAAAGAGACGGCGGAGATGTCACTGAGCAGCGACGGCGGTGGTACGGCGTATGAGTCGTTGACGAGAGTTACAGAGGAGTGTGAGCGATTTTTGGAACGTGCGAGGGAAATGGCACGTGGTGCTTAGAATATTGAATGCTTTGCCGTTTTTTCTTGCAGTAGGTTTTAGTTGTTCAAACTGCGTGTCGTTTTGTTTTAATAGTGCATTTTTCTACTGTAATACTGCCTTTTTTTTTTTTGTTCGACGAATATTCCGATGTAATATTGAATAATTAATTGGTGTCATTGTAATATATTAATTATTTGGATCAAATTAAAATATATATTTCAGAAAGTCTAGATTATATATATGAATATAAACAATTCCATTTTTATTTTTTAAATAGATAATTAATTCGAGAAAAAAATAGAGAATTAATTTCATGATTTTGTTGTTATAGTTGAACAACAGATGAATGTAACATCTATTACTTTTACATCTACTATAAGCTAATCATTCACTAATTTATATTAAAAGTGATTATTTTATATATATAATATATATTGAGCTTGTTGTAGAATTAAAATAGATGAGTCATTACTTAAGCAGAATATATAAACGGTCGTCATTGACCTTCTAGATGAACTGATCATATAAGTAAAACAAAAATACAAAAAAGGAGTAGTTTTGTCTTGCTTTATTAGGTTTTGATTCCATATAATTCATTAATTACCATTCTTATTGGAGCTCAAAACTATAAAAAAAATATATATCTTTTCTCGACGGTGACACTTCCTCTACTTTTATGACTTTTTCATTTACTTAAATTATATTATAAACCCAAATTATATATACAAAAATTGTCGACCGATAATCAAAACGTTTCATCAACAAAAGAACAACATACAACAAATCAATAACTTGAATTATTTGTGTCCACGATCTTTTCAAATATATAATTAATTTTATAATAGAAATAAAATCATTCAGATGTTGATAGGACTTTGTATATTATATAATAATATAATTAGTAACATAAATTAATAACAATGCTTTATAATATTTGCTAGTGTATTTGATAAATTCAAAATAAATAAGTAAAAGTTATTATGTTAATATACATGAATCTTTCAAAATAATATTATCTTCTTAGATTATATTTTAATGAATGTATTACATAATTATTTTTCAAAAACATGGAATTACTTAACTAATAATTATTGTAAAAGAATGTTGTGTACACAACCGTTCAACAACTTTTTACTTTACGAAAAATTATTTAACCAAAATTAATCATCTTCAAATTGGATTTATAGATTGGGCTCATTGTACACAATAAAGCCCATATTTTAGGCCCAACTGTGACTTCAAAGAGATCGACGACACTAATACGAATCCGTATGAAACTATGAATACGAATTTAATTTATTATTTTCCCGAATATGAATCGATTTTTTCTTTCATATATAAATCGATTCATGATTTTTAAAAATGAAAAAAAAAAGCTTCCCATGTGCTAATAAATATAATGAAATTTTAAGAAATTGGAATTGAAATAAAGCCCACTCCAGTGTTGTTGGATCTAAGACAGTTTAGTTTTATTCCGACAACGTCTCCCTTTGCACTAAAGACAAATGTCACCCTCCGAGACCGACACTTGTTTCCACACATTACCTTTAAACAAACAATTAATTGATTAATTAATTATAAATACAATTAATTAAAACAATATTAACAATAGTTGCTATCATGTGCTTCGTAATTTCGTACAATAAAGCCAGCTCCGATTTATATGAATACAAGCGGACGATATGGATCCACGTGACCATTTTATCATTCATAACGATTTTAGTACAATTTCTCTTTATTTTTAGCTGTTAAATTAATGTTTAATTATAATTAATCACTCTTAGAATCTTTAATTAGTACTTTAATCACCACTAAGTATAGAACGCCTTAATTTTTGTTGGTGAAATTTCAACCTTTTTTAGCTTTACAACCACTAAATATAATAAATAAATTTATGTAATTTTAAAATTATTTAATTTATAAGAATGTCTCTAAATTGGAGTTTTATTTCTTATGCAACCGACTAATCTTCGAAAACTAATTAAATAAAATTTTCACCCTTTTTTTATATTTGAACTTTGGTAACCAAACTCTCGATTTTATTAATTTGACAATCTTAACTACATCCAAAAAAAAAAGCAGCACCAGGATTTCTTAGAAGTTTACATTTTGCGATTTAATTATAAATCCCTAAATTAAGGCGTGAATTAGGGGTCACTATAGGTCAATTTTCAACTACTAATGTTTTGATTAGTAACATTAATTAATTAAATAGCATTTTCAATACAATCTTTTCTATAATTCCAAAAAATCAAAAACACTATGTTAGTAAGATTATCATTCATCAATCCTTGATTTAAGAAAATTTCATATTTTTAGAAAAAATATGAAAACATTTCTTATATATTTTTCACCAAATAGTTGATTAATTATAGCTAACAAGTGGACGGTCCAATTAGATTATAATACGACAATTAGGGTACTAATCTATTGAATAATTAACAATTAAAAAAAAGCAAAAAATAAAAGCGTAAGGAATCTTTCTATATCCATTATCTATCTGTTAAGCAAAAAAAGCAAATGAAGATTAGAGAGAGAGTTTGAATTACGGGAAACAAGGAAGGCAAATGTTGGGATAAACATGACATTTAATTATTTAATCATTTTGCTTTAACCCTTAATTAATTACGCATTTAATTATTATAAATATCAAACATTTTTTATATATAAAAGGACAAATAAATCGTAAATCCCAACTCAAAAGCATATGAGAAAAAAAAGAGGAATCTACTCCATGCCATATGCGAATCTCTTTATACACTTATATTAAATAAATTATTTTTTTTGTTTTAACTATTTCTATGGAAAAAAAATCAAAAGCAATAATTTATTTACGTATATTAACGTAATCATCACAAAAAAACAATTTATTCAAGCTAACATTTATAAATTACACATGAAAATTTATATAAAAAATCTTATGTTTATTTATTAATAATAAAACATTGGAGTTTTGACATTGGTGTTTGTGTTTGAAAGTAGATCCTTATCTGATTATCTCTAATAAAATTTATCATTCTTATCTTTTTTATTGTTTGAATCCTAAATTAAGACAAGTGTAAACAAACCTACGGAAGCTCTTAATCTTATCCATTAAGACCATTTTTAGGGTTAAAAGATAGAATGATCCATACGTTACACATGTCAATAAATAAAACTTTATTACTTATAATAATTAAACCTTAATTATTAGCTTATTTAATCTATCTACTTAAAGTCTATAAAAGACACCAAATCGCTTAATGGTTAAGACTCAAGAGAATAACAACTTCAATTCATCAAGATATAGTCTATAAAAGACACCAATCGCTTAATATATACACAAAATCGAATTTTAATATTAGTGTGAATTAATAAACAATGTATGTCACTATTTTCACATGTTAATTACTTAAAAATTGTTATAAAAAAATCCCCTGATTTTTTTTTAGTTGTAGTTACTTTGACCGTTTCACTATCTAATTAATTGGTTAATTGAAAATCAAGTAATTCATTCATAATAATAGAAAAAAGAAATTAAGGCATTTTCAAAAATACTATTATAACTCAAATATTTTTTTATGCAAATATACTCTAACACTAACTCAATTGTATAACTAGTTTATTTTTTTACGTTATGAACGATTTGTAAAATTCTATTAAATTATAACATTTTGCATTATTTTTCAAAAAAAAAAATAGTGGATATATGATTTTTGGTAGAAAATTTGTATGTTTCTAGAATTTTGTTCAGAGGAGAAATAAAAAATTCAAAGAGTATTATTATAGTAAAATTATATTCATATATATATATATAGATAATTAATACATATAAAAATAAACCAAATTTTTATGGTATAATTTTTTCATCACAAAATAGAAAAAAAAACACTAATTAATTAACTTGGTGGCTTATACATGAATACAAGCTGAGTGTAAGTAATTAATGAAGTTATTAATAAAATAAAAAAAAATGAATAAAAAAGAAGTCAAAGAAACGAGGAAAGAGGGCCGGAGAAGGAGAGATGAAGGAAAGAGGACACGTGGCAAAAGGAGAAGTGTGGTCCAAAGGGAGAGAGAAGAGAGGGAGACGACACGTAACCCATAGAAAATAGACAAAAGCATTCACATATTCACATTCCCATGTGACTTCATCTCTTTACATTCACTTGCGTGGAACTTGTCTTTGTCACCCACTTTCATAATCCTCACTTATCTTTTTTTTTTATTTTTTAAACACACTTTATTGCTATTTTCTTCTACCATTTTAAACTTTTGTTCACGATAATAAACTTGATAAAACCAACTAACAAAAAATAAAATCGAAAATTATTACTATTTCATAATTCACAGAAGATAATATTATAAAAGTTGAACTCCTTTACACATAATAAAGTTGTTTTTAATTCGTCGGTTCTTACTTTTAATCATAGATTCTATTTGTGTGGATATATTGATAAATTTTACTAAAATCTCTATCACAAATCTTCAATTGGACAGGATAATAACACATCTGATTTTAGTAAAATTTAGGGGATTTCTTTTCTTATATTCAAAATATCTATATATAAAAAGAGTAAACACATTATAATAATTAAGCATGTGTTATTACAAAAAAAAACAATTAAATGATCTCTAATGTCATGTATTATCGACATGCTTAGTTTCGATATGTAACACTAAAAAATATAGTATTAGTTTTCCAAAAAAAAACTAGAAATTCTCTAAAAGCATAGATTGAAAAGAAATAGTTTAAAGTGTTATAATAAGTTGGTTCTATAATATCATGCATTATTTTTTCTAATAATATCATACATTATTCAACTCTATAAATAACAAATATGTTTGGTTTCTCACAAAACTATAAACTAAGATATATATATATATATATATTGAAGTTACATGATATCCCAACGAAATTGTTTAGATATATTTTCCTTCGCTAAATAATATAGTTTAGATATTATTAACGAACTTACAAATTAATGCCGTATATTGTTATATAAACTTAGGTGGTCTCAATGAATAACAAGTGTATAAATGTAAAATAATCCAGAATTATGTTCTTATAAAGACATTTAGTTTCTCTACAACATATATACGTTATATATATAATTTTTATAACTGATATATATAGTTTAATTAAGATATATAATAAGAATGCACTAGTTGAATTAAGACAATAATATGTTAAACTTTAGAGGATGTGACGTAATGAGAGACAAAATAATGAGAAGAGAGGGTGTAGTGTGACCATATTTCATATAAAATATTATAAAAATAGAAAAAAAAATGTGGAAAAAAGAAGATAAATATCTTATGAGACGTTGAATGATATGATGTGTCTTCCTCCAATGGTGATCAAACCTATGGGGGGACACACTTCTACATAGCTTTTATGTGTTTCATCTTCTCATTGGTTCATAAATTATTTTCTTCCATTTTTTATTTTATTTTTTTAAATAACATTATACCATTCAAAAATCAACTGTAATTATCAAGTTGTTGAGCTTTATTAAACCGAGTATAATATTGTAACATTATTAAATATGATATTTGTAAAATATAACCGAGTTTTTTTTCCTTTTAACCGAGTTTTTGTATATCTAATGTAATATAATTATTAAATATGATGGTTATAAAATAAAAGAGACGTATAGATTTATACTAGCCATAATAAAAAAAGAAACTGAAATTAGTGTATGATTACTTAATAATTTACCAAACAAGTAATTTTCAACGGTTAATAAAATAGGGTTTACGTGAATCAATTTGATACTTTTAAGTGTTTTAACTATTTTTTTTTAATTTGACAAAAAAAAAACTATATTATTTTTTGGAGCATGAATTTGGAAGAGCACGTGAGGTTCACGTGCATAGCCGTCACTCAATGTCGGGATACATTTTCTTTCTCCTTTCCTCTGTGAATTATATAATTCTTTCCTAATTATATACTTTCCTATGATTCTTTTTCTTTCTCCTTCTCTACATATAATACATATATTATATTATATATAATATAAAACGTATAGTAGCTGTATAACCTAATTATTAATATATTAAAAGTGACCGTTTTTTCTAAGTTGAAAATGTGATTACTCCTCGAGAGAGACATTTTAACTGTTAAGTAAAAATATTTATACTATTTTATAATGTATATGTGTATTCAATTTCAAATTTACAAAGTCTATTTTTATTCTCCTATACATTTTTTTAATTAACCGTATAGACAAAACTAGACTAATTATTTTTTTAAAAATAAACAAAAAATTTAATTGATCCAAAACGTCTAAAATAACAAAAAAAGACATGTATATAGAAATTTCAGTGATCAGATAATCATTTTTTTTTCACAGTCAAATCTTATTTATGGTCTACGAAACTTTATTTTATACGCGTACAATGTAAACAGAGCAGATTAAGTGAATTAATCACATGAGTAAATCATAAAATTACAATATAAACTAAGAAGAAGAGCTAACAATTTATTATTTAAATAAAAATAATTAGGCAAGATTCGTGGGTAAAGTCAATAATTTAAAATAATAATATAATACTATAATGAATAAGAAAATAAAAATGGAAAAAGGAGAAGCACATTGCTTTTCAAACGAGGGAAATGAGTGGTCTCGAGCTCCGAAAACAAATAAAAACAAAACCTATAAAATTGACTAAATTAAACAGAATATAATAATAATCAAAGGACAAGGACAACTAATTCATATTTATAAGAAACTTAATTAAAATTAAACCAAAATAACCAATAGTTATCCACACAATTCGGTTCACTTCTTTACTAATTCCAACACTTGGGTCGTGTTTGGGATCCACACCACACACACCTCTCTTATCCTAAAACCTTCACCAACCATTTTAATTTACATTTTTTTTCCTTTTTTATTTCCCTAAAAATACATAATTCTGAAATTAATAACAATTTATATTCAGTAGCGACATAAATTATAGGGGAAACATGCAATTCTATAAATAAACATCAAATGTATCCAACATTTTCGTATATCTTAAAAAAACTATTTTTTTTAACAACTTTTAATATATAAAAACGACACCAAATAAACATTTAAACGATACATCATTATCTTTATCATATACAAATTTTGATATGTATTATACAAAATTTAAACTAAAGTACAATCCAACAACAAAACAATTACTTAATTTTTTGTTTTTGATTATATTAATTGAAATACAAATTAAATATAACATTTTCTTGATTAGTGGACTCGAATTTGGATACATAGAGAAACATATGAAATGATTTACCATTAATCTAATTAATTTGTTCCTACACAATTTTTTTTCCACAACACACAATTTTTTTTATTATACAAATTATTTACAATAAAGAGAGAGAAAATAATGGCAAAAATGTAAATAAAAAGAAAAATAAACTTATAGTGAAAGAGGTCACAATCTTGAAGCTTATAAAAGGCAATACAATGTCTTCCACAGTCTCATCTCTTCTAACACATTTCTATAGAGAGAGAGAGAGAGAGAAACATTATTAAAAAATAAAAAAATAAAAATCAAGAAAGAGAAGCAAAATGAATCTTGAAACAGAACAACTAGTGATAGCCGCCGCTTATCCTTACACCAAAAACATAATTGCCGGAGAATCTAAGGTGCAGCCACGGCGGAGGAGGAAGAGGAGGACAAAAGAGTCACCGGAGACGACGGAGATGGAAGATGGTTTAATAACGATGATAAGGAAGAGGAAATTAACAGATGAACAAGTGAATATGCTTGAGTTTAGTTTTGGTAATGAACATAAATTAGAATCAGGAAGAAAAGAAAGAATTGCGGCGGAGTTAGGTCTTGATCCGAGACAAGTCGCGGTTTGGTTCCAAAACCGCCGTGCACGGTGGAAGAACAAGAAACTTGAAGAAGAATATGCTAAGCTTAAAAATCACCATGATACCACTGTTCTTACTCAATGTCAGCTTGAATCTCAGGTAACAATTCAATTTTATTTTTGATTTTTGATTAGTACACAATTAATATTTTTGTATAAATTGTAGTAGTTTTATTAAAAAAAAATCTATATGAAATGGTTCGTTTTGTATATGGTATTTTTAGAAAAGGAAATATTTTTAAGTAGTATATTGGTCTAAATTTTATAGGAAAAAAAATGTTTTAGTTACATTTTTGTTTTTATTACTATATAGTTAATTTAATTTATTTTATTATATTTTCCCTATAGTTAAATTTTTATTTATAACCAAAAATTAGTTTCCATTCAATGAATTAAGTACATTAACTTATTATTTCTTTCCCCCAATTAAATAGTTAATTAGAAGATGGACCCCACAGATTCACGAGTGGCTTATTCCGTGGATCTGTTTTATTTATAAATCAACCAATCAAAGAAGAGTTTCGTACAAATAATATTTGGGCTTTTGACGGCCCAATATATATAATTACCAATCAGTTATAGCCACGTGGAAAATAATTTCCATTAGATTTTGGCGAATAAAATAGATCTAATTATGTAAACTAATTAACTATTTTAATTTTATATATAGTTAGCATTTTTCTTATATTTTTTGAATAATGTAATAATTATTTTTTAAAATTTTTATATTGTAGGTAATAAAATTGAAGGAACAATTAAGTGAAGCTCAAAGTGAAATTAGAAGATTATCAGAAAGATTAGAAGAAAAATCAAGCAACAGTTCAAGTTCTTCACTCTCTGTTGAAGCCAATAATGCACCGATTGATTTCGAGTTTGCACCAGAAACTAATTATAATAATTACCCATTTTACATGTTAGATAATAATTATTATGTACAAAACATGGAATGTTGGGATGGTTTGTATGTCTAATTCTATTTTTATCATATTGTAATTTTTAGTGTAAAATTAGATATCATGATGTAACTGATGATGTAAATGTGAACTTTCTTCTTTTATTATCATATATTAGTTTTTTTTCTATAGTTTTATAACAAGCTACCAATTTTATGTTATTTATAAAATAATTTGAGGGACAAAGTGAAAAAAATTATAATATTTGGGATCAAGTGAATAAAATTTTGTTTACTATGGATAATGGATAACATTAATTAATGGAAGAAAATCCTTAAACAAAAATTAGATAAATGTATTTATTAGAATTTATTATTTAATAGATATAAATTAAAAGTTTCCATGTTTTCCCTCCCGTTCCTTTTTTGAAAATAAAAAACGTTTCAAAAAAGCCCTTTTATTTCATAGAATTTACAGAAATTACCCCAAATTTTTTCAGGTATATATAACAACATTTCGTCTGCGTCGATGATGAGAAATTGCGAGTATCAACGAGCTCCATCAATGGAGGAACCCAAGAATATTCCGGCGGCGAAGACGCTTTATCCCAACTACCCATTTCTAATGTCCTCGAATGGATTCAAGTCGTTTGAATCAGACGAGTGTATTCACGAGTCCGATGATCAATTCGTTTTCAGTATCAGCACTGACTTGCTTGTTAACGCTAAAGACTTATCTCTAGGAGAAATTATCGGAGAAGGATCTTACTCCGTCGTACGCAAAGCATTGTGGGATTCGTCGTTTCTCTTCCTACTTTGAATTTCTCTTTTGTTGATGAAAAAAATGAAGTTTTGTTCCTATGATTCTATGCTTGATCTTGGTCTTTACTTGCTTCCTAATTGATTTCATTTACTTCTGAATCATGGTTTTGTTGAATGTTACAAAATTTTGCGTTCGATTAAACCTATAAACCCTTTATTAAGAGTATAGATTTTAGTGTCCATGGCTGATTCAAACGAACAATTTTGGTTTTTACCTTGCAATTTGGGAATTTTTATGGTTAGGGTTTCCTTTAAGATAATTTGGTGATTTATGTGGGCCTGTATCATGAATTATGGTTTCAATTCTATCTTCGTTGATTTATTAAGCATTTTATCACTCTAAATTCCTTTCAAATTTGATAAAATTATCACTAGTATGAGATGCAAAACATAGCTTAGTATGCATTTATGTGGATTGTTTTTGTAGTCTAAGCTTCACTGTTCAAGTAATGACAAAGCTTAGTAAGGTCTCCATGAAATGTTTTAATTTCTTAACACAAGTTTCATGAGTAAGAACTGTACTTGATGCAAGGAAACGAAATCTATAGGATATTTCTTCCCCAATGAACTGTGCTTGAGATCTCCATTAATATCTTATGCTCTCTGAATGATTACAGGTTCAGGAAAGTTACTCCTGTTTCAGTGAAGATATTCCAACCTAGAAGAACATCTTGTATAAGCATTGAGCAGAAGCAACGGTTTCAAAGGGAGGTTCTGTTGCTCTCAAAGATTCAACATGAAAACATTGTACAGGTAAATGGAGCCTTTGCTATTTGATTTTTTTCATATGTTAAAGAAGCTGAGATCATTGTGATGACAGTTTATTGGAGCCTGCATAGAACCAAACTTGATGATAATCACTGAACTCATGGAAGGCGATACCCTTCAGAAGTTTATGTGGAACACTCGTCCAAATCCTCTTGATTTGAAGCTCTCTATTAGCTTTGCGTTGGATATCGCTAGAGGAATGGAGTTCTTGAATGCAAATGGAATCATTCACCGTGATCTAAAGCCAAGTAATGATTCATTAGTTACCCAAGAATGGGTTTTGCTTTGATATGATATGAATCAAGATTGGTTTCTGTGCAGGTAATATGTTGTTAACAGGTGATAAGAAACATGTAAAGTTAGCTGATTTTGGACTTGCTAGAGAGGAAACTACAAAGTTCATGACATGTGAGGCTGGTACTTACAGATGGATGGCTCCTGAGGTTAATACAAACAAACTTGATCCATAACTAGATTTTATGTGTTTGGTTTCAGTTTCACCATGTTTGTTTTTTCTCAGCTATTCAGCCATGAACCGCTTCAAGTCGGTGAGAAGAAACACTATGATCATAAGGTGGATGTTTACAGCTTTGCTATTGTTTTCTGGGAGTTACTTACCAACAAAATTCCATTCAAAGGAAAAAATCACATCTTTGTAGCTTATGCTGCTAGCCAAGTAAGCTAGAATTCAAGCTCAAAATCTCTGTTTATGTCTTGAGCCAAATCTTGTTTACTTGATCTTTGCTTTTCTTCAGAATCAGAGACCAAGTTTGGAGAATCTTCCAGAGGAAGTTGTCCCCATTCTGCAATCATGCTGGGCAAAAGACCCTAAAGACCGTCCTGAATTCAAAGAGATAACAGTTTCACTAACAAACTTGCTCAGAAGCTTATGTTCAGACAATGGCACTTCATCCAACAGCAAAGCCACTGCTTCAACAAGCAATCAGGTTCAAGACTGCAATTGCCAAGCAGAGCAACCAGAGATGAAGGTGATAAAGAAGAAGAAAACCAAGACTAAAATCAAGAATTTGATCCTTCCTATGTTCAAGATCTTCAAAGCTTATCTGTCCAAGAAGTGATCAAGATCAAGTCTTTCCTAACACCAAACTAAAGGTACATAAAATACAAACTTGAAGAACACAATAAAGATAAATCAAAACAGAGTTATAGACTTCAATTGTGTCCTTTTTTAAATAGAAAAAGTAAATCTTAGATCATATTTTCTTCTAACATCCAATTTCCATCAAGATGTTGTGGGATTCTACCATTAGAACAGGAGATCAGTTTTGGTCTGAAGTAATGAGATAACAGAAAACATAGTACTAAAAAGACCATTAATTTGCCGTAACGTAAGAAACAACGACTGTAATGTCATCAAGCTTTCCTCCATAGAACCTATATCCAGCTTCTTGAGCTGCTAAAGAGAAAGGACTCTGCCGTTTCCTGTCGAGTGCTCTCTCACGAGCCAAATCTGCAAGCTTCTGCGCCGTGGCTTTCGGGTCTAACCCGGCTCTAACTGAACTAACCACAACACCTGTTATCTCTTCATTGTATAGATTATCATACAAACCATCCGTTCCCGCCACAATAACATCTCCAGACTCAACATCAATTGTGAAAACCTAACAAAAGATTCAAATTCTCATAAGAACTAAATCCTCTAAGATATTAAACAGCTAATCCAAGGAGTTTTTCTTAACAGACCTGACCGGAGCTAGGAATATCGCCGTTATATCCACACTCTAGTTGATATGTGAAGTTGAATCCATGTTGCTGAACTGGCGATTGAAACACTGTGGAGCCATCTCGGACCACTGTGAATCCGCTGTCTCCGAGATTAATAGCGTGTAGTCCCTACACAAGACAGATATGAGATAACCATTTGTTTTGGTGTTTGTTTTGTTCATAGGAAAGAGCAAAGTAGTGAAGAAAGAACCTTGTCTGTTAAAGTGATGATACAAGCTGTTGAGGAGCCTTTAGCTTTGGTTTGAGAATGAGCTTTCTCTAACACCATTAATGGATCAATTGCACCTTTAGACTGTTCTTGAATAGCTGAAACTGAGTACGACATTAGCTCGCGAGAGAATAGTCCAGCGTTAACACCAACTTCTGCCCATCCACCAACACCATCTGCTACTCCAATGGCTTGTTCTTCATCACATATAAAATGAGCATCTTCTCCACCTGTAGCTTCTTTTTCAGGATGTGGAAGATAACAAGAGCCTGATAATAGCTTCAAATTCCTGAATCAAACATCAAGAATCAGAATCTTTGATATTCGAAAAAGCTCAAGATTTGAAATGTTGAGAACCTACTTGAGAGATGAAGGTGGTGGAGAGCCTGCAAGCTCTGTTTCTTGAGAGCTACCGTTTAAAGAGGATATCTCATGAGTCGGTCCAATAGAAAAACAACCAGTAGAAGATGTATGAACACTCTTTGACAATGGTCCAGATATTGCACCTTTAAAGGAACTTTTCTCAAGTGGATCAATGGCAGAATACTGACAAACTAAACGGCTCTTCATAAGCTCTTTCTTTCGTGTAGTTATTGTGCAATTAAAATAAGTTCTTTCATTGAAGCAACCAAGACTTGATCGTTTCTTAGTGAAGTCTAAACCATTAGCACAAGTTGTAACTAAATCATCCAAACAAGCGTCCCCAAACACTGGCAATGAACTAGAAGCAGCCATTGTTAAGGCTTGACGAGCTAAATGAAACCGAGGGTTATGAGAAAACAATCTCCTTTGAAACCCAAGTTGAGCAGCAACAGGGTTTAACCTCGAGAGAGCAGTCACTGACATCTGAACAAAAGAAATGTATAAATTTCATTGCTTTTAATCACACTAACAAAAACCCAATAACTAAACCACGAAACTTCGATTCGAAACATATTTAATGAACCCATATCAATCATCTATTTAAAACGAACCCTAATCAAAACCAATTCAAATATGAAAGAAAGAAAAATCAAAACTTTTACCGGATTTTTCACTCTTCAGAGCCTTCCCTCGTCTCACTGTTTCTCTTTATATCCACAAGAAGAATATATCCCTCAATCTTGCAATCTGCACTATGTAGCCGATGAGACGGTGAGGACAAAATCGGAATTTAAAGTCGGCGAAATCTTGTTCTTGTTCGGTTTCCGATGAGGAAAGTTTCCAGCTCCTCTCTCTCTCTCTCTCTCTACCCTCTTATTTGTTTCTCCGATATTACAGGAAATAACAAAATTGATTTAAAATAAAAATTTATTTTACATTTATGGCCCAATAAGCTACAAACTAATGGGCTTATTATTCTCACTGGCCCATTCTCGCTTTGAGATTTACAGAAAAATAAATAAAAATAAAAATAAGTTTTTTCTAGTCAATGTAATAATGATTAGTGACTTATCAACTCTCAAAATCTTTTTTCATTGTATTGTCGTAATAATCTTATCACTGTTTATGGACCTACAATCCCATCGAAATATCATAATCTATAGTCTCTGGTCATTTCAATTGCTATTTCCTCAAATATCTTCCTAAAATAACACAACTCTTATCTTCCTAATTTCATAAATTTCAACTTTTTTAAAAAACACCATTTTTTAAATTAAATTGAGACCGTGACATTTCAAATTTTGAAGTATTTTTATTTGTCTCTAAACAATTTCATCTACAAAAATAAATTTAATATTTAAACTAAATATCTTTTAAATCTAGATAATCGAGATTTTTTATTCAAAAATAGATATCAAACACAACACTAAACTTATGTATGTATTCGTTAAGAAACTTAAATTGTGAAGAAAATCAATTAACTGAAATCACTAAAACTTTTTTTATACTAAAACCTTACAAAAACACATAAAACTTTAAAAGCTATATATTATATACTACACTGATATATCATCTACTTTTATATATAATGTTCTTCATAAAGTCTCTTTCTTTAAGAACTTCTACCAATATCTTTGCCTGAAAACTCACCGGAACTAAACGACGCCGTAAGATCAATCCCACCATTTCCTATAGAAGTCAACAACGCAGACAATCCACCTCCATGACTCCCTCCACCATTACCAACAGCTCTTCCTAAACCAAGAAAATCAAGTGTCGTCTGTTTCGGTCCAAAAACCGATGAATTCCCCATCATTAACTCCTTTAAACCCGACGAGCCGCTACCACCACCGCAAGGTAACCCTAATCCAAGACCAGAAGCTAAAGAAGATTCATGATTTGTAAGATCCATTGATGAAGAAGTTGTTGAAACTATGCCTAAGCCACGAAGTAATGACCCTCCTGAAGCTGTTGGACCCATTTGAGCTGCTTTTTGAAGCAATGCGGTTGCTGATAACGCTGGTTGTGGTGGCTGTGGTGGTAATGGAGTTAAGAATTGAGGTGGTTCTTGAAGTCTTGGTCCGAATAATGAAGTTCCATGGTGGCTTGTTGAAAGACACAGAGAGATTGGTTCGATTGATGAAGAAGATGGTGTGAATAAAGTAGGAGTTGTTGTAGATGCGAATAAACCTGCGTAGACACTCTCATTGCTTGTTCTTGGAGCTTCTTCAATGATTTCAGGAGAATCTGCAATATAAAGTTTGAAACTTTTTATACATGTAATCGACTTTAGAATCAATTTAGGGTTAATCAAATGGCGCTAAACTCCAAGATTACTGACAATTTTTTGATAGATTTGATTTGTGTTCTTGATTTGGTTTAAAGACAAATTTAGTTCATGAAAAACGACAAAATTTGATCCAAAATCCCTAATTTTTTTTCCCCAAATCTGGAATTGAATGAACGAGTTCTAATTTATCCATACCTGTACTCTGAATCGGCAAAACCGAGGAAGATACGATCTTTACAGGCTCTGTTTCAACAGAAATCGCCGGAGATGGAGCTGGAGCAATAGACGGCGGTGAAGGAGGCGGCGGTGGAAGCGGAGAATTAACAACAGGCGGCGATTTTAAATCGGATTCTGGGTTTTTTTTCTTGGATACAGTTTCTTGATGAAGTTTCTTGGCACTTTGTGTTTGATTCTTGGCACTTTCTTCAGCTAAAGCATCACAAAATGCTCTATGAGTTATGAAACTATCTCTCCTACAAGAAAACAAAAAGATTAGATTTTTGAATCGAAAGTGTTTAAAATTTTGATGAGATTTGTTTAATTTGTTACCTAGAAAACAGAGTTCCACAATCGCATTTATACTCTTTAGTACCACAAATCTTAGAGTGAGCTTTCCAATCTGATTGAACAGCGTATTTCTTTGAACATTTCTCACATTTCCATTTCTTTTCTCCATGTTTTCGACAAAAATGTTTCTTGATTCCAGTTAGATCTCCAAGTGCTCTTGATGGTTCATGATGAACACAACCTACTTCAGGACATACATACACTTTCTTTCTCACTTCTTTACTTGATCTTTGTCGAAGTTTCCATGGAAGATTGTGACCTCGACGATGAAGTTGTAGATTTTGGTCTCGTTGAAAACCCTTGTTGCAGATTTCGCAGACAAATCTGTTTGTTGCCATTAGGGTTTTAGGAGATAAAGCTATCACTTCAGCTTCTGGATCTGAATTTAACCCCAGAATTGATTAAAACCCCCAAATCAGTAAAAATCAAAATTTGAGATTTGAGAATGAAAAAGTTTTGATTTTTGTAAGTACCTGGCATTCCAGGGAGATTCCGTTTCTTCTTAACGGCGGATTTCGGCGGTGGATTTTGATTTCCGGTCGATGAAACACTTGCATCGCCGGAAACTGTGGAGGAATTATCTAAATCAACCGGCATATGAACTATGAAACCCACACAGAACAAAAATTATAACTTTTTTTTTCACAAAATTGAAACTTTAATTAAAAATCTTCAACTCAAACCCTAAAATTTATCATCTTCTACTACTACCCCTTTCTCTCTCTCTCTCTCTTTACTCTTTTCACTCTTTCTCTCTCTTCTTCGATGTTCTTGAGCTACCAGTCAATCTTCTTTTTCCCTTTCCGCTACCAACCTTTTCTGATATCTAAAAAAATCAAAGCTTTCAAAACCCAAGAAATCTCTAATCATTTAGTCACACACACACACAGAGACACGAAATCTATCCACCGATCTGATCCAACGGCTGAGATTTCACCGGAGATGAAGAAGGCGGCTGAGATGAGAGACTTCGTGTGAAAGTTTCGACCTTTTTTTGTTTTTTTTTTCTTTTTTCTTTGGTGTTTCCAAGACAAAGGAGCCTTCTTTCTTCTGCTTCGTCTTCTTCTTCTTTCTCTCTCTACCCAGACAATTATACTATTTTATTGCCTTTTTTAACTTTTCAGCGTTTTTTTTATTAATCTTTTTAAAAATTAATATTTTACCAACAATTTTCAAGTTCCAAGTATCTAATCTTATTTTTGGACTCCCATGCAAATTAAATAAATTTAATTTGGTCGTCTTCCAATTTTAAAATTCAGTGTATAAGAAAATAAAAACTTTTTAAAAGGCGATTTACATCTTTTAGTATAATCTCAAAACTATAAAATACTAATAATTGGTTGTAACATATTAATTATAACTAAAACTCTTAGTTACAATTTATTTATTTTTTATGGAAAAGATTAAAAATGTAATTTTGTTAGATGAAGGTGTGTACTGAAAAAAAAAAATGGCATGTGAAAATATGCAGTGTCCAATGAATGCAATATCAGAATTTTATTATTTTTATATTGTACATGTTACGTAATCAACTGACCATGTATTAAATATTCATCGAGGACCTGAAATTCTTTTTTTATTATAAATTTCTCGACTTTTTTTATACTATAATTGTTTTGTTAACTAGAATTGCTCCTGATTTTGAAAAAAATATGTATCGTTTCGAGATCAATTTATTTATGACCAAATTAATATATGAAGAGTTTTATATTATTATTTTTCAGCTAAATTTAATGGTATATATTTAGCAAAACTATAGGAGTATTATAATATATTGGGGATCCAATATATTGTTGGTTTAATAGCAGATGAAAAAATATAAATACCCACATACAATAATAAACGACAAATTCACTTGAATTCAATTTTTTATCTCTAAATTTTATTCATAATGACAATTTTACAATTATATTGTTTATTAATATATATCGAATTATTATACTAGACGATTGCAAAGATAATTGATAGAAATAGTAAACCTATGTATCATATTACTGTTTTACAGTTTTGTGATTTTTTTAATTACCAAATAAAAATCATATATTTTTTTGTAATTGTTAAAAGTACTACGAAGTAAGAACCAACGAGAAAAATGTTTAAATTTTAGTTAAATTATACGTAATGTTTTAAATTAAATACTTAATAAATACATTGAAATAAATAAAATCAGATAGTGGTCTAATCAACATAGCGTGTAAAAAATAATTTTATTTACTTGAATAATCAAGAGGATTTATGATGTACAAATTATAAGAAAAAGATTGATTTAATTATTTAACTACGGTTGGTAAATATTTAATTATTAATTAAAAACGGGGTTTAAAAGTTTGAGCACTAGTAAAAATATAATTATTACATAGAGTGAATTTGTCGTGTAGTATTATTATGTACGAAATCGAGTTTTGTTTTTTGTTATAAGGTATTTAATGCAATGTTTCGTCTGATTTTGTTGACTTTGACCTTTTGGAATTATTATTCGTTTGGGTTTTGTTTTTTAACGTTTTTATGCCTTGTAGGCGTTTGAGGTGTTCAGATGATGCCACGTGTTTTTTCTTATCTGATCTGTCCACCGTCGATAAACATGAGGCTGACGTGTGTAAGAATATAAAATACATTACCACCTTGGATTTCTGCGTTATTCTACACCGCCTCCTCTTCCTTTTATATTAATCCAAACAATAAAATTTTATAAATATATTAACCAAAATAAGATTCCCCTTTTTTATTTTGTTTGTGGACGAAAATCTATCAATTATTACTCTTTACTAAGTATTTTTTTTGTATTATAGAGGTAGTATAAATATATAT
>KE150894.1:2054-20430 GCA_000411095.1 Aethionema arabicum
ATAAATGTAAATTAAAATATCCATAAATATATGAAATGAATAACAGAAACAAAAACATTACGAAATACCTAAATTTGAACTTTCTTTTGGGCAATAAATTGAAGTCGTCAGCAAAAAATAACATAAAAATCAAACATAAACATACAAAAAATATGTCGATCACATGATCGTAAGTTCGATTTCTATTATTAGAATAATATTATATATTTTGTGGTAATTACTTGTATATTAGAAATTTAGAATAGTATATATATATATAATATATAATTCTATTAATTTCTTCTTATGGTGAATTGTATTTGGTTATTAGATTGGTCTTATAACAGAAAAAAAAAACAACATACAAACTCTTTATAGAAAACAATAAAATTTCTCAAAAACCAAATAAATATATATATAATAAAGTCACAATTTTTACAACAATAAAGATGGAACACAAAAAGCTCACCAAAGACTTCAACAATAGCTACAAAACAAACAAAAACAAACAATATCCACCATTTTTTTCAAATCATACAAACTTTATAAACAACATTTTTACTTACCTCTTTGTATCTATCCATCTCTTTTCCTCTTCTTCTTCCTCTTCCTTTATATCTTCAAAGATCCAAAAACAAAAATGTTGAATTTCGCAAAAACAACATTTTCCGATCCATCAAACATAGCAAATCAGTTACCAGATGCTTTAAAAGATTCAAACTTTACGCGTTTTTTACACAAAAGATTCAAACTTTACGCGTTTTTTACGCAAAAAAATTCAAATTTTACGCGTTTTTTACGCAAAAAATTCAAACTTTACGCGTCTTTTACGCAAAAGATTCAAACTTTATGCGTTTTTTACGCAAAAGATTCAATCTTTAGGAGATTTTAATGCATCTCTCATACTTATATTCAAACTATTCTTCATAGTTCTTCTCCCAACACCTGCATTTCCCTTTTGCATCATCGCAACAAATTCGCCATAATCAATCCGCCCATCCTATCGAAAAAAAAAAAAAACTCGATTCAAAAACCGATATCACCATAGCGAAAAACCTAAAAATCATATATAAAAACCTACATTATCTTGATCAACTTCTTTGATAACATCTTCAAGAAACACATCAGTCATTCCATGTTCTTCACAAGCTTGTTGCAATTCATCAATGGTGATATAACCACTTCCATCTTTATCAAAATATTGAAATGCAGAGACAAGATGTTCTTCCCTTTCGAGTTTATTCAAATGAATCGTTGCGGCAATAAACTCGCTGTAATCTATCGTACCGCTATTATCAACATCAGCCTGTATATATATCATAACAAAAATCGTCATTTTCGAAAACAAAAATTGTATATTTTTTAAGTAAAGATTGATACTTTACCGCTTCCATAAGATCTCTGATCTCTGTATCTTTTAAAGTTGATCCATATCTTCTTAAACCAGCTTTAAGTTCATCGAAAGTGATTGCGCCGCTAGAATCAGTATCCATTGCTTCAAACATTGCTCTTAAACCAGCAATTTCTTCTTCTGAGAGACTCTCAGCTATCACCTGATTACATCAAAATAAAGAGTAAAGATCTCAAAGATTACATTTTGAAGAACTCCATGAATGTAATTAGATCATATAATGGAGTTATACAGCCCAAAATAAGGAGCAAAGATCTCAAAGATGAGATTTTGCAGAGCTCCATGGATGAAATTAGGTCAAAATAACTCAAGATAAGGAGCAAAGATCTCAAAGATGAGATTTTGCAGAACTCCATGAACGTGATTAGGTTAAAAAAAATGGAGTTTTACTACCCAAAATAAGGTGCAAAGATCTCAAAGACGAGATTTTGCAGAGCTCCATGAATGTAATTTTGTTAAAATAACCCAAGTTAAGGAGCAAAGATCTCAAAGATAAAGATTTTGCAGAACTCCATGAATGTGATTAGGTCAAATTTTGGAGTCTTACTACCCAAAATAAGAAGCAAAGATCTCAAAGTTAACATTTTGCAGAAATCAATGTATGTGATTAGGTGTCAAAATCATGTAATTAGGTAAAATTAAAGAAGTTACTACCCAAAACAAGAAGCAAAGATCTCAAAGATTACATTTTGCAGAACTCCCATGAAATGTAATTAGGTTAAATAAAGGAGTTAGTTACCTTTAAAGCCATCTTCTTTAATTTGTTCATTGCAGAGAATTGTTTGAGACGAGACAATACAGCAGGATCAAGTGCTCTATCCGGAGCAACTCCATTCTCACAGATCCATGGATGACCTGAAAAACAACAAAAACAGATTCAAAATCAAAGTCACATTACACGAAAAAAAAACCATTTTCGAATAAACAATAACTTACGCAAGACTTCATGAGCAGTTAAACGTTCTGAAGGACTAGAACATAACATCTTTCGAATCAAATCTTTCGCAGAATCAGATATCACAGGCCAAGGATCCGAATCAAAATCGATATATCCCTTCAACACAGCATCAAAGATCCCTTGTTGTGTTTCTAATTCCACAAAAAAAAAACACATAACAAAATTCAGCAAAAACTCAATCTTTTTACATACCCTTAAGAACACATTTACACAACATAACCGAACAGACAATACCTGCCCAAAAAGGTGGAACTCCACTTAGTAATATATAAAGTATAACTCCAGCAGTCCATACATCAGCTTCAGGACCATAATGTTTAAGTAAAACCTCAGGAGCAACATAATAAGGACTTCCAACAACATCACTGAAGATTTGACCTTAAAAATTTAGAGAAAAACACATAAATTAGATCACACAAAAACAATGTACCCTTAAAGTTTCAAGCTTTTAAGTAATCTAGCTAACTAAATTACCCTACAAAGAAGCACTTTTACAGCAATTTACCCATGAAGTTTCAAGCTTTTAACTAATCTAGCTACTAAATTACCTTACAAAGAAGCAATTTTAAAGCAATTTACCCTTGAAGGTTCAAGCTTTTAACTAGTCTAGCTACTAGATTACCTACAAAGACACACTTTTGAAGCAATTTACCCATAAAGTTTCAAACTTTTAACTAATCTAGCTACTAGATTACATACAAAGAAGCACTTTCAAACCAATTTACACATAAGGTTTCAATTTTTAGATTCATAATATGTAATTTTGTCTATCTTAGTAAACTGTTTTTACACGGTCTATTTTAGTAATTTTATGTTTAACAATTCACTAGTTTACCGATTGCTTTAGTAGCTTATTGTTTTGGCCCCTTACGGCTAATGTTTTGCTATATATAAGTTTTGCCAATTGGGGCCAAAAACACACTTTTAAAGCAATTTATCCATAAAGTTTCAAGCTTTTAACCTAAAAAGAAGCATCTTTTATAGGAATTTACCCACAAAGTTTCAATATTTACCAAGGATTATACCTGGTTTAAAGAAGACAGAGAGGCCAAAATCAATGGCTTTAAGAGAGAAATCATCATCTTTATTAACCAACAAGAAATTCTCCGGCTTCAAATCTCTATGCATAACACCAAGAGAATGACAAGCTTCAACAACACTGACAATAATCTTCGTCAATTCGGCAGCTTTCCTTTCACTATAATGTCCTCTTTGAATAATCCTATCAAACAATTCACCACCACCACAAAGTTCCATAACAATATGAACATATAAAGGATCTTCATATGCGCCTTTTATCGTCACAATGTTCTTATGACCAGCTAAATGATGCATTATCTGAATCTCTCTTCTAACATCTTCAACATCTTCTTTCGAAATCAATTTTCGCTTCGATATTGATTTACAAGCATAATCAAAACCTGTTGAAACTTCAGTACAAAGATAAGTTGTACCAAATTGGCCTTGGCCTAGCTTTCGACTTAGCGTGTAAAGATCACGAATGTTCGCTGTTTTGTGACCAAGAACATAGTATGCTTGGTTATCCATGTTTCTTCGGATAAATGAATCTTTTATAGGATTGTCTAGAGATGAATCTTGATGAGATTTTGGTGAATGATTAGAGGAAATGTTGGTGTTTTTTGAGTTTTCTTCGGGCGGATAATCGATGCCCTCGTAGATTTTGTCCTTGAGAGAACCACGGCATGAATTGCCCATGAAACAATGGAAATTACCCCCAAAGATTGCAAAACCTTAATTTCAAAAGGTTATGTTTTGGTAAATTTTCACTTTCTTCTCTTCATTCAATGAATTGTTTTGATGAATGATTGATTTCTTCTCTGCAAATAACAAAAATGGTGAAACCCAAATTAGAAAATGAGTGATTAATGAGAAAAGTTTAAAACTTGGAACAAAATTATAATACCCTAATGAGAAAATGAGTTATTAAAGTCAAAAGTTTCAAATTTGGAACAAATTATAATACCCAAATCAGAAAATGAGTGATTAAATGAGAAAAGTTTCAAATTTGGAACAAAATCATAATACCCAAAATCACAAAATGAGTGATTAATGAGAAAAGTTTCAAATTTGGAACAAAATCATAATTACCCAAATCAGAAAATGAGTGATTAACGAGAAAAGTTTAGAACTTGGAGCAAAATCATAATAACCAAATCAGAAAAAATGAGTGATTAAAGAGAAAAGTTTCGAATTTGGAACAAAATCATAAATACTAAAATCTCAAATCAAAGAAAAAAAATGATCTAATGAGAACAAAAGTCCCGAATTTGGAACAAAATCAGAAAACCCAAATCAGATCAAGAACCAAAAAGCATAGATTTGTGCAATTTAACCCAAAAAAGGATAAATTTGTGCAATTTAACCCCAAAAAAAAGTATAAAATCGTGCATTTTAGCCCCCAAAAAAGCCATTAAAGCTCCTGCGAAGCTGAATTGATTACCCAGGAGGGAGTTGGATTCGTTAAATGTTTGATGGAATCTTAAACGAAATTTCAGATCTTTAAATGGAATCTAAGCTTCAATAAATGAAACAATCGTTGTTAAGAAACAGAGGAGAATTTATTATTACCAGACAACGGCAAGAGGAGAAAGAACGATGAAATTAGATTACGAGATTAAGATTTTAAAGTTTAACGAATCTGATTTAGAAACAAGAAAAATATATTTAGAAACAAGACTTAAAAAATTTTAAGTCAATAAAAGAAATGTCAATTTTATAAAATTGCTTCTCTGTTTCCTTAGCTAAGATTTATTCTTTATTTTTTTTATTTTTTTTGTTCTATGATTGCAGAGAAATTTAATTTTCTAAGTGGTTTCGTCCCACCTTCTTCATTAAATATTTAATTAATTGATTAATTAAAATATTTAATTAAGCTTCTTCATTAATGATAACTTAATTGGTCCATATGGATAATATAGTAGGAAGAATCATTTGTGAATTTGTATCACTTTAATTAGAATAATTTAATTTAAACCAAAGGTTTTAGCTTTATTTAAAGTGATTCGGTTTTGCCTAAATTATAATTATTATAAAGTTTTTTTATATGATTGTGACTGGTTAATTTTGTTTATAATTAATAAATTGGGTTTTAATTATCATTCGTTAAAATTAGGTTGGAGTGCATTTAGATTTATTGGATAAGTTATTTAATTTTAGTAAATAAATAGGATAACTTATTTTTAAGTTGAGATATTAGACTTTTCTTACAATAGACATAATTCATGTCAATATGTCATTGTTTAGATCGCAGACTTTACTTTGTCTCTCGCACGTGCTACGAATCTAATTTTTGACTTACGATTTATCTCTATTTTTGTTTAGACAACAATTTTGTTTTTTCCTTTCTATAAATAAATTTGCTGAATCTTTTAAAATAAATCTTTCTTATTACAGAACCAAAAAAACACACCTATTTTTAAATCTATATTTTATAAGTTTTAGACAGAAACATGTCAATATGTCATCGTTGTTTTCAGAAAAAAAAACTTGTTTTTTATTTCAAAAATTAAGTGGGCATGAACTACAAATAGATTTTTTAAATTAGGATAAAAACATAATAATTATTAGCTCTATATTTTATATATTTAACAAAATGACATATTTTTATCACATTAAATTTTATAAACTCACTTATACTAAAAAACATCTTCAACTCATCCATCTATTTTTTTAATCTATTTTAGATTAACTTTATAATAGAGTTACTCTAACGTGTGTTTCTTACAATTCATTATTTTATTTTTCACTTTAAAATTTTTTACAATAAAATAGAATGATTGAAATAAATTTACTTTGAAATATAGTTTAGAGGATGATTTAGAGTTGGTTGGCTGCCTAACATCTTTAAATGTTTATTAATATCTACAAGTTAATTTTTTTTTTTTGCCGAATATCTACAAGTTAATTATGTATATATATTTGTGTATTTGCTGTATTTCTTTTATATTTATACTTTTTTAAAATCTATATTTTTCATAAATTAAGAATTATATAAAAAGTGTGGTATGACTTATATTATCCCATACACTTACTTTCATATTATACTTTTTCTTAGTATTTTTTTTTAACCAAGTACTATTTCTTTTAAATAATTTTTAAAGAACCTTGTAATAACTATAATGAATATAAGCAATTAAATATCTAATAAATAGCCCTTGTACAACTATTTATTATAAATAAAAATAATTATCAACACTATACCCTTTTATTTCCTTTTTTAATTTCCATCAGTTAAAAGTATAAAAATAGTTTCTGTTTACAGCACAATCATACTCATTAGTTACTTTTACTTACAATCCCATCTTCAAAACGTTACCCAAATCAAAACGCTAATTTCAAAACGCTGTTTCCAAAACGCTACTTAAACTAAACGCCAATAATAGTCTCAATTTATCTTACTTACATCCTCTGATTTCAACACTTCAAACTGCCAATTTTGCTGCATCCACTGGTTTTTCCACTCCACCACTTGTAGGACTAAAGATTTCACAGCAATTTAACCACAAATTAGATTCCTAAGTTCCTGTAATTTGGGAACTAAACTAAAGATAAGACAAAGATATCTATACTTACAATCCACTTAGGACTTTAATGGCGTCATAAAAGAACCATTGTAAGGTAATTACAGGTCCAACAATGGTGATTCTAACAGGAAGACTTCTAGTGAAAAGACCAATGAATCCAATGTTCTTCATAGCCTAAAACAACCTCAAAACATATCAATTTAAACATACAATTTAGTTGTGAAATGATATTTAAAGAAGGGAATTTGGTATTTAAGACCTTGAACTATCTTTGTTTGGTGAAAAAAACCTGCTATAACCGGGTTTTCTAAACCCTACCGGATTTTTTAAAATCAAAAGTATACTTTGAACATTAAATTAAACCATAATCTCAAAATCAAACAAAAAAATTTAATCCAAATTTAGATTAATTATACTATAATTCCAAATTTAAATTTGAAATTTTGGTTTAAAAAACATAGTTATTAAGGTTTAGGGTTTAGAAAAATATGATTATCGAAGTCCAGGGTTTAAAAAATCATTTTGATAGAGGAGAGTTTTTTTCAATAAACAGAGATAGCCCAAGGTCTACAATACCATAATTTCAAAGTTTAACAAAAAAATATAATCCAAATTTAGATTAAATATACTATAATTTCAAGTTTAGATTCGAGATTCCGGTTCAAAAAACCTGGTAAATTAAGGTTTAGGATTTAAAAAACATGATTATCAAAGTTCGGGGTTTAAAAAAAACCATTTTGATAGTTGAAGGTTTTTTTCACCCAACAAAGATAGTTCAGGGTCTAAAATACCATATTCCCTTTAAAGAGTGTATTATTTGTTACCTGTAACACATTCTTGGCTTTATTATTGTAAAGAGATGAGAGAATAACATCTGCAGGATTAGAGATTATTGTACCAACAGCTCCTGCTGTGTAACCAGCAAGACATGTTACACCAAGTTGTTGAGTTTTTGAACAATCTTGCTTCCTTTTTTTTATGATCTTTTCATATATTAACTCTACTGATTGCTCAAATGTTGAGAACATCACCATGGAAACTGAAAATTACATAAGAAAATCGTCGATTTAGAGATCAGAACTGAACAATTCAGTGAAATTCTACAAGGTAGAGACCAAACTAATACAGATACTAGATAAAACTCAGATAGATTAAGCTAGAATAGCAGTTTATTAAGTGTTCTATAAGAACATAACTCAACAATTCAGTGAAATCCTAACCAAACTAATGCAGATACTTGATGAATTTTAGACTGAAATAGCTAGAATAGCAGTTGATTAAGTGTTTAAATCGTCGATATAAACAACATAACTTAACACTTCTACAAGATAGAGACCAAACTAAAGCAGATACTTGATGAATTTCAGACTTATTTAGCTAGAATACAAGTTGATTAAGTGTTTAAATCGTCGAAATAAAGAACAAAACTCAACAATTCAGTGAAATGCTCCTAGATAGTGACCAAACTAATGCAGAATACTTGAAGCAATTCAAACTGATTTAACAAGATTAGCAGTTGATTAAATGTTAAAATCTTGCTTAAATCAGTAACATTACATGGAAGATTTCGACACCAGAGAGGTAAAAGTCCCCTGTGAAAGCTGCAACAAGACACAACAAAATACACACAAAACTTCATGAATTTTTTCAAGCAGAGATGATTAAAGTTAGAGTCTTGAAAAGAGGGTTTTACCCAGCAAGTCCTTCATTTCTATAAACTCTTGGAAACCCATCAAGTAACCCTTTAGCAAATCTAGGTTGTGTCTGAACCCTAACTTTTATAGCTTCAAAAGGACATAAAGCCATATCTGCAAATACTTGAGCAGAAGCACTACTAAGAAAATATAAGTAAGTTTTGTTATGATCTGATGGTAACACATTGCTGTAGAGTTTCTTGAAATACTCATAGAGTCCAAATCTAAAGCCACCTTGAACTCCATAACCTAAAAGCTTCCCTGACCAACCTCTCCATAGATATGAATGCCCATGTTCTCTTAGTAGTGTAGAGAAACCTGATGGTATGCTACTGTATTTCACTGGATTCACCTACATTAGAGAGTAATTTTTATGTAAATTTAGCATAAAAACAACAATATTTGGATAATTTATCAATTGATCATGATTTAGAGCTTCAATTTACAATTTCACACCAAATTAGATTAGGATTAAGACCAATTTCTGTGACAAACCTGCATATTGACATCAAGAGAGTATTTTTTCTTAAACTAAGCACAAAACCAACAATTTGTGGATAATTTATCAATTGATCATGATTTAGAGATGCAATTAACATCAAATTAGAATAGGATTAAGATCCATTTCTGTAAGAAACTGCATATTTAGTATTGACATCAAGAGAGTAGTTTTCCTTAAACTAAGCACAAAACCAACAATTTGTGGATAATTTATAATTCGATCATGATTTAGAGCTTCAGTTAACTTCAATATTAGAATAGGATTAAGATCAATTTCTGTAACAAACCTGCATATTGACTTTCGAGGGCATAAAGAGAGTAATGTTTATGTAAATTAAGCATAAAATCAACAATTTGTGGATAATCTATCAATTGATCATGATTTAGAGCTTCAATTTACATCAAAATTGGAATAAGATCAAGATCAATTTCTGTAACAAACCTGCATATTTGACATCAAGAGAGTAATCTTTATGTAAATAAAGCATAAAAAACCAACAATTTGTGGATGTTTATCAACTGATCATGATTTAGAGCTTCAATTAACATCAGAATTAGCTTAGAACAAGATCAATTTCTTTAAGAAAAAGGAAGAATCAAGAACATAACAGAGGGTTTGAAGCTAACCTGCATGTTGACTTTAAGAACATCAAGAGGAGTAATGGCGAGATGTGTGGTTCCTGCACTAAGCATTCCTCCAAGAGTGCAAACGGTATAAAACCAAGGAGAAGAGAGATCATTTTCTGATCTCTTCTCGATTTTTGTCATATTCTATAAGAATATGTCAAATCTTTTTAAACCCTAAATAAACCCTAAACCCCCAAAATCAAAAATGTTGTTCCTTTGGAATCTTTTAGTGAAATTTCTGAAGAAAACTCGAAAGAACAATCACGTGGGCCATTGGAAAAAAGGTATTGAAGAAGCTAAAAAGAGAGACGTGGAGGGTTTTTGATGTTGATGGTGATCATTGGTCCACGTCTTAAGGAAGCTAAAGACAAGGACCAGAAGTGAACAACAACGCTCTCTTTGCTTTTTCTTCCAAGCTTTTGGGAGAACGGGTTTGCGGAAAAATGGCATCTTTTCGCGAGTGTATTAATAAGTAATTTTGAATTAGGTTTCACGCCGGCGACTGAGTTCGTTAGCTTCCCGGAATCTTTTGTGTTTTCTCCGTTTGTTTGAAATTGGGCTTTCTGGTAGAAGAAGAAAATTCATGGGCCCTGAAATTTCTTACCAATTATTAAACTTTACGGTTTAGAACTCATCAAATTGCTCAAAGGTAATAATGAAATTACCAAAATTGTGAACCCTAAATCCCTAAATAAAGTTATTGAAAAAAAAAAATCCCTAAATTGGAACTTTTGTTATTTTAAACTCTAAACTTTTTTTATTTGACAAAAAAAAGTTTTACAAATAAATTAAGTTTTTTAAACTATATTTAAATTTTGATAATCACATCTTTTTGAACTCAAAATTAAACTATAACCACAAAATTAAACCATAATTTTAAACCAAAATATATACATTCCAATTTTGGTTTGTTAAACTGTAATTTAAAATTTTAATTTGAGATGTTTGTTTAAAAACCCATTATTAAACTTTAGAATATACGACAAAAAAAACTTTAGAATTTAGAAAATCAAGTTATCAAAGTTCATTGTTAAAAAAAAAATCATTTTGATAGTTCATAGTCTTTTCACCAAATAAAAATAATTCAAAGTTTAAAATACTATAATTCCTAAATTCTCTTTTGTTAAGAAGAAATGACAAAACCCAAATCAGAAAAAAAGACTGATTAAAGAGTTAAAAATAAAACAAAAGACTGATAAAGAAAAAAGTCTCGAACTTGGAACAAATTTACAAAACCCAAATCAGATTTAAGTATAAAAAAAAGCATTAATTTTATTCATATACATTACTCTTTAAACATTTGATACAATTTTGGTAATTTCTCACAAGTAGTAGTATAGTGTATAAATCTCTTATCTATATCTTCTAAGTAAAAAACCCCATTTTTGAGGTATGTGTTAAATCTGTATACATCAATGGCTTCCTCTGTTTCTTCAAATTCCTCTAGAATCATTCATTTCAATACTATTTGTATTCATAGAAAGATCTTTCCTTTTACGTTTCAACTTTCTATTGCAATCTTCTTCCTTTTCATCAACAAATGCTATAAAACTCTGCAACTTTTTTAAACCTGAAGTTCTTAAAGTCACAGCTTCAGCTTCTTCTTCTTGTGGAGTATTACTATGGTGACAGAAGTCACGAACTATCTTGAAGAAGTAGATGATGAGAGCAAGAACACAAGCGATTCCACAAACAAGAAACATACCCCAGAAGCTACGGAAGTTTAACTGTTCTGAATCACCAGATTGAGAGCTTTGAGGATTGCTGCAGTTTGATTTTGAGAGCCATTTGTCATGGATTCTTTGAAGCTCACCAGTTTCGGATAGACCAAGAATTGCTGTTGACATGTCAATTGCTAGAGGAGAATCTCTTGGGAATGCCTAGAAACAACATCAAAATTTGATTAGATGGGATCTTGAGCAAAAAGCTTGCATTTTTTTCAGTTTAGCCGAAAACCCCTAAACTATTAAGCCCGCGAAAAAACCCATGGACTTTGTTTTTTCGGCCAAAAAACCCCTAGACTTTTTTTTGGCGAAAAAACTTCTCCGTTAATTTAACTTTTAAGTCATTGTTTCTCTCTAATTAAATAAAACGATGTGTTTAAATAGTAAAATCAAAACTTAATAACTTTAGTTAATTAAAATTAAAATTTTATAGTTTAAACATATCGTTTTTTTTTAATTAGATAATAACGGTAAGTTAACAGTCAATTTGATTGAAGAGTTTTTTCGCCAGAAAAACAAAGTTCAGGGATTCGTTTAGTGTTTTTTCGCCAAAAAAAAACAAATTTTAAGAGTTTTTTTGTCAACTTGATAATTTAGGGTTTATTTTGCAAAAAAGGATAGTTTAGGGGTTTTTTCGCCGTCATCTCTAAACTAATAGATAGTTTAACTGAAAAAAATAGAGGGTTTTTTTTTCGCAAATTTAAAAATATGCGGGTTTTTCAGCTAAGCGGGAAAACTACAGGGTTTCTTTGAACAAAAAACAAAATATAGGGATTTTTTGGTAAAACGACGCAATTGTACACAGTTATTTTTGGATCAAGAAAAATTGTGAGCTAAAAGATAGAGAGAGAGAAGAGAACTCACAAATCCCCAACCGCATCTGGTGAATTCTTGACCTCTAATAGCAAACTTACAATAATCTGATAAGAACAGATCAATATAAGGACGTTCATCAACAATGGCAGAAACGGTACCGTTTTGAAGAGCTTCTGCATATTCTTCAGGTGACCCAAGTGGCACAAGTCTTGATTTTGCAATGTTAAGTTCATCAATCATATAACTTTCAGCAAAAGAACCAACTTGAAATCCAATTCTACCTGTACTACTTATGAGTGTATCGACTCCTTTTATCGGCGAATTCAGTTGTTGTACTGTAAGCATTGATGTAAGACTTGCAGTGTAACTTGAAGTGATGATTAAAACGACGAAAAGCCAGATAAGTAACACCATACGACCAAGTGTACTCTTTGTATTCTCTCCTGAAATTTTCAAGATTTTGAATTTGGTTTAAATGTAATCAAGAACTCTAAAGAATATGAATCTAGTTTTGTACTTTGATGATCTTTTAAAAGGTATGGCGGCGAAAAAAACCTCTAAACTATCGGTTTTTGGCGAAACAAGACCCTAAACTATCAAGTCGACGAAAAAACCTCTGAACTTTTGGTTTTTAGGTGAAAAAACCCTTAAACTTTGTTTTTTCGGTGAAAAAATCCATGGACTTTGTTTTTTTTGCGAAAAAATCCATGGACTTTGTTTTTCTAGCAAAAAACCCCTAGATTTTATTTTTTTTAGCGAAAAAAATTCTTCGTTAATTTAACCGTTAAATCATTGTTTGTCTTTAATTAAATAAAACAATGTGTTTAAACAGTAAAATTAAAAGTTAATAACTATGGTTAATTAAAATTAAAATTTTATAGTTTAAACGCATTGTTTTTTTACTAGATACTAGCAGTAATTTCACGATCAATTTATTTGAGGAGTTTTTTGCCGGAAAAACAAAGTTCAAAGGTTTTTTTCGCCTATTTGATAGTTTGGGGTTTTTTTCGCCCAAAAAACAAAGTTTAAGGATCTTTCACCGACTTGATAATGTTTAGAGCCTAGTTCGCCAAAAAGTGATAGTTTAGGGGGTTTTTTTGCCACCATCTCATCTTAAAATGATAAGGAGGACTTACTGTGGGAGAAAAACATCGTCGAAAAAGCGAACCTGCAACATAAGAACACCAAGAAAAACATCTAGAGAAGATCAAAGATTTGCAAGGCTTTTTAGCAAATGAAACAGATCAAGATCAGTCACTCTAAGCAGACAAGTAAACTGAGTTTGGTACTAACCAAAGTATAGTAATGATTTGTCTTCTTGGAGGACCTCGAAACTCGTCGTTTAAACGGTGTTCAAGAATCCAAATCACAGCTCCAACAACAAGGAAAAAAGCTAATGTAACACCCCACATTGCAGGAGTAAATGGTCTTAAAAACGCCCAAGGATTTTCATTAGGAGTTGTAACAGGAGCAACTACAACAAGTCCTGATTCTATATATGGTTGAGTAAAATCGACGATTCTTGTTCGTTTTGTAACAATTGCTATGTCTCCTACAACAGCATCAAAGACCTGTAAAAGGTTGAAAAAAACAGAACCTGAGTTAAACTTTAGTTCTTTGTCTTTTGTTTGATTGATATCATGATGTTTTTCACCTTTCACTAAGAGATTAGTGTATTTTAGATGTTGAATTTTTTCTGTTTGGTGAAAAAAATTCTTCAATTATCAAAATTGCTTTTAAACCTGAATTTTGATAACCGGATATTTTAAACCCTATCAGAATTTTTTTTACACAAAATTAAACTTTAAACACAAAATTAAACTATAATCTCAAAATTTAATCCAAAATTTAATCTAAATTTAGATTAATTTCAAGTTTGACTTTGAGATGTTGGTTTTAAAAACTCACTTATTAAGGATTAAAGTTTTAAAAAGGGATTATGGTATTATAGACCATAAACTGTTTTTTTTTTTTTTTCTCCAGACCATAAACTGTTTTAGTTTGGTGAAAATAACTTTCAACTATTAAAATGATTTTTTACACTCTAAACTTTGATAAACACGTGTTTTAAACCCTACCGGATTTTTCAAACTAAAATTAAATTTTAAACACAAAATTAAACCGTAATCTCAAAATTTTATTTCAAAAATATAATCCGAACTTGGAGAAATTTTACTAAAATTTCAAGTTTAAATTTGAGATTTCGGTTATTAAGGTTTAAAAACCAGGATATTAAAGTTTATGGTTTAAAAACCATTTTAAAAGTTGAGAGTTGTTCACGAAATGGAGATAGTTGAGGGCCTAAAATACTATTATCTATTTAAAAATCTCGGTTATCAAAGTTCAAAGTGTAAAAGATCATTTTCGGTGTAAAAACATCTTAATAGGTAAGGGTTTTTTTCATCAAATAGAAATAATTCAGGGACTAAAACACCATAATTCCTTTTACTTACCCCAGTGCTAACTTTGTTGACAAGATCATTAAAGTTAGGATTCTCAAAACCATCTCCAAAAAGTATAAACTCATGAGGAACTGGATAAGAAATCAGTTCCACAGCAGCTTCAAACACATCAATACAATAACCTTGTACTTTATCACTTCCATTAACTCTTGACACAAAATCTTGAAAACTTGCTCTATCAGGAATACCAATCCTCAATCTCCTCCCATTATTAGGGAACACCCATCCACGTGGCGCAACCGAACCCCCACCAGGCCAAGTTACATTACCCAAACGCTGATTCGAGCTAGACCGGTTTGCCGGTTTACTATAAAGTGTTTCAGGAGATACAACAGAGAGTCCTGAATAGTTAGACCAGTAACCGATTTGTCGAAAACCGCCCTCGCCATTAAAAACATTGAAAATATCATATGAAGGTTGAACCATTGATCTATCTGGATGAAACTCTACAGGACCTGTAAGACCAGCAAATCTTGTATGCACAATATAATCAAGAAGCTGTAATCCTTCATCAAATCTACTTAAAGCACTTAGATTCAAATCTCCACCTTTCAAACTAGTTAACTTAGGATCATTAGAAAATGAAATATTCTCCACAGAATCTAACAGTTTCTTAACAGCTTGAGCTATGATCCAAACAGTATCATAAGCATATAATCCATAAACATTCAATCCAATACTCTGATTACTCAAAATCTTCCATTTTTCGACGAAATCCCTTTTCTTTCTTGAATCAGGAGTATGTAACCGCAGCGTTAAAACTCCGTTTAGTGTTTTCGCAGTTTTGAAAGGTAAAGGAGAAACTGAATCTAAAATTGAAGATAACCAAGTTGTAGCTATCCAAACATAACCTTTTTCCATCATATTTAATCTTTTCGCTTCTTCGAAGATCATTTTTCCTGTATTTGGGAATGTATTCACAATAATAACTCTAGATTCCATCACTTGAATCTTTTCTAACTCTTTAATTATCACATCAGGACTTGAAATTCTAACATCTAAAGGAAGAACACCTTTATAAGCAATCCTGCAACGTCTTTCTTCAAGTTCATCTCCTAATGCTGTTATACCATTTCTACTGTTATCATCATCATTATATATTGCTATAACATCAGACCAACCATAATAAGTTATCATCTCAGCTATGGCACGCATAAGGAAGAGATCACTAGGAGCTGTTTGAACAAAAAATGGAAATTGAAGAGCAGAGAGACTAGGATCAAGAGCTGTGAATGATAACATTGGAATGTTAAGTTCATTAGCTAAATGAGATAATACATGAGCCATTATTGATGTTTGAGGTCCCAATATAGCAACTGTATCTGTCTCCATAAACCGCAAAGCTGTAAAATTTAAGTTAAGTCTCCATAAGTATCAAAAAAAGCAAGAAATTGAAGAAATTGAAGCGAATTAAGCAAGAAAGATTGTGTTTTTTCACCTCCCATGATACTTAAGAATCCACTGCGTCTGGAATTATACATCATTATACGCAATTTTGTTCCTTTAAGGAAGTTAGGATCAGAATTTACATCGTTTTCTGCAGCTTTAAAAGCGATACTTGCTACTTGACCGTATATAGTGTTTAAACTAACTATTGCACCAACATTAACAACAGAAGGTCTTGAAGCTACCATTAAAAGTAACCCATGAGTACTAAGAACAATGAAGGTTAATAGAATCGTGACCCAATTCATTTTTAGTTTAAACCTAATTTTGATGAAAAAGATGAGATTTTGATGAAACCCAGGTGGTCTTGAAAGAAAAGGAAGTAGCTTTTAGTGAAGAATTGTTAAGAGAGTTAATTTTTTAGCCATTAAAGGAAAATAAAAGAGGATTGAAATGAAATTAAAGGGCGAGAAGATACGAAACCCCAAAAACAAATCATTCTTTTAGTAGAAAGGGAAAAGATTTGTGAGGTGTTGAAAGATTAAAGGGGCAAAAAGGGAAAATTGAAGATGTGAGGAATAAGGCAGAGGGAGATGAAGAAGAAGAAGAAGAGGATTGGGGTAAAATGGGAATATAAATTTTGGGTTTATTTACAGAATTGAGAAAGGAACAAACTTTATTTAGTTTTTTTGTTGAATAGGGTTTGGATCTATGTGGGAAATGTGACATGGCCAATAGCAACAGTGATATCATTGAAAGTTGAAACGACGATCCCTATAAGGAAATATAAATAAGTAAATAAAATTAGTTATTATGGTTACAAAATTTGATTAGAATATAGAAGTATATTTTATTTAATTTTAAAGTGAATTAAGATTAATTAAAAGTTTTTAAAATATCTCAATCCATCTTGTTTTTTTTTAAATATCATAATGTAAAAAATAAGAGTATTTTGGGTATATACACTAATATATTACTAATATTAGAATAATATTTTTTATAACTCTTTTTTATTTGAATGAAAAAAAAATATTTTATATGATATCTGTTGAGACATTTGATGAAAGACACAACTATAAATAGTACTTCAAAAATGAAATGATAAACATTTCTGTATTTTTTATACCGACTTCTACCTTAAATTGTTTTAGTTTTTATTATTATTTTCTTTCAAATCTTAACCACACAAAAAAAACATAATATCAGTGGATCGGATTGTGGCAACCAAACCACTCTGCTCTTTGATTTTTATTTTATTATATCTTTTAAACGTCAACAAGTGAATATTATTTGAAAATTTCAAACAATTTCTTTGTTAAATTTAAAAATAATGATATAGTAATATATTACGAGAAAAGAACAAAAAAAAAGTTTTGGTGTTGAAAATTTGAGATTTCAACTAGGTAAGTCCAGAAAACTTTTAAAATTTTTGGAGACTAAAACAAAAACAAAATTATAACCTATTTTATATTATAAAAATAATTTTTTTTCTTAATTCGGAACCCTTAAAACATATTACCGACCTTAAAACTCTAAACGAATATTTCATATGTTTGTTTTCATGACGATTCCTAGCCGACTTAAATATTAAAGCTATATATATTTTTTTTTTCTTTTTTAATTAATATTTTATATTCGTTCGAAATTTTCTTTTTCTTTTTTTCGTTTGAATCCAAAACACCAAAATACTTAGTTTTACCTCAAAATCGATGCCAGAAAATGTTAGGTGAGTGTCACACAAACAAAAAAAAAGTTGCACGATGAGAACAGAAAATGAAAAAAAAAATGGGGTTATTTTTGGTAAAGTCACATTCTTGAATTTGTGTGGAGTTTCCACTGAAAAGTCATATTGTGTAATTGGACCATTTCCATTTTTCATATTGCTTACCACATTGAACCTTAAATCCATTTTCATTGACATTACTCACCCAAGGATTCTCTTTTTGTCCCATCATTTTCACTATATTTATATATATATATATAATTATAGATGTAATTAAACAGAGAAAAACGGATCGAATAATATATATTTTTTATGGTCCTCAATGTGATAATGATATAAGCATAAAACTATAAAGAAAATGGAATAAACAGAACAAACGGATCGAATAATATTAATAAAAGAAGTGATACCAAAATCAGATATTAATGTTTAAATATTAGGGCATCTCCATTGGAGATGCTTAGGAGGTGTTTAGCCCCACTATTATATGTTTTTTGTCAAAACAAATACTTAAAACTCTTATTTAAGCATTGGTCTTTACACTATTCACG
>KE150894.1:34445-54914 GCA_000411095.1 Aethionema arabicum
AAAAATGCTTGAATGAGGGCGTTTTTGCAATTCCCCCTCTTTATTTTCATATTTCTTAATAATAAAGTGTGTATATATATATATATGTATATATGTATATATGTGTGTGGGTAATAGTGTTAGAAAATGATGCAAGTGTAAGAATAAATGCACGAAGAAAAAGGGGAACTATAAAGATGTTGATGTGAGTGGTAGAAACAATTGTGAAGCACAGCTAAGACAAAATATGGACCCATGAACATTTTTATAATCATTCTCAATTATTATTACAAACTCAATATATTTAAGATTTTATTTATTATAGCGGTAAAATATATACAAGAAGCCAGAGTAGGTATTTGGATATTCGTTTGGTTTTGGTTCGGTATTTTTGATTATTCGATTTCATGATTATAGGATCCTTTCGATTTTTTGAAGATTTTGGTTTGGTTCCGATTCAGATTTGGTTGTTTGATAAAAAAAACCCGAAAAACTTAAAAATTACCCAAAAAACCAAAAAATAGCCAAAAAAATGAAAAAATATCCAAAAAAGTATGGTTACTTTCGGATACCTAATGGATATCGGTCCAGTTCCGCTTAATACCCGATATCTATGGATCATGAGTTTTAGATCCAATAGATATTTTACGCCGAAACTGAAACCGAACTGAACCCCTTTTTTCGGTTCAGGTTCAGTTTGATTATTCGGTTCTAATCTTTATGCCCAATCCTACAAACGGATTAAAAAAAAAAATTTTAAATTACATTTCTAAAATGTGAAAACGAGAATATGTGGTACACTTTTCAATTTTTTTGTATAGAATGAACTAAATAGATATATATTTTAATCATGTTTAATTTATATTAAATTAAATTTCAACACTTGCTATTTGTGGTAAAGTAAAATTAACATATAAAAAAAACTATTTATTGTGGATTTGGAAAAAAAACACAGATGTGAAATGGAAAATAAATATTAATTTTAATCTTGGACAAGTTGTTTATGATCTATAACATTTTATATGGTTGAACTCACATTTTGGGCCCAAAAATTATATCAAAATCTAGAAAAGCCCATTTTGCATTTTTTTTTTCTTTTTCAAGTGACCATTTTGCATCTAACCTTATGATATGCAAATTTTAATCTTTAAATTATTATTTTAATGCCAATATTATGTTGTTTTTGTTATAGTCATTATTAACCATTAGTGAATCAGTGATGATATGTTCTTTAATATTGTTAGTATTACTTATTAGCTGTTAATTACTAAAAGAGAATTTGTGTGAATTATATTTTTACACACTCTATTTTTGTTTTATACACCCAATCGTGTTATAAGATATCATATAACTTTTTATAACAAAATTTATGTGATATTATATTTTCTATTTACTAATATAAGTTGTTATACGATGTTATAAGATGTTATAAACGAGTGTATAAAACAAAAAAAATAAGGTACAAATATGTATATACCTAAAACACCTCTTCCAAAGTGCATTTAACTAATTCTCCCCTACTAAAACCATTCTAAATTTCTAATAGTGTATTCGTTTTTTTATAATTTTCGAAAACAAAAACTAAAATTATATAATTTTTTTTTCATATTTCTTTTACTCTTAAGATTTTTAATATAAGAAAAAAAGTCAAAAGAATAAATAATGATTATTTTATATTTGAGGATGTTTGCAAAAATACATTTTTTCTGCATGTTGATCAACCAAATTAAATATCCTTAGAGTTTAATCACTATATATTAAAAATTTAACTATTAAATCCTCTAATTTAATGTTAAGCTTTAAATCTAATAAAACTCTAAAATTAATCATAAAAATGTATATTTTGTTTACACACAATCAAATGTATTTATGAAATTTCTCTATATTTTAAACATTACTATTAACTTTTCATTGAAATTTTTTATTACTGGAATACAACACATATAAAAGGATCCTTTTGACCGATTTAACGCGTAAAACCATTGTCAAGATTTATTATAATTAATTATATATTTATAGGCATGTGAATAGTGTAGTCATTATCATATTTATTTTGTTTTCTATTCAAACATATATATATATATATATCGAACATATTCTAAGTTTTTGTTTTATATATTTAATACGCAAAAATTTGTTAGTGTTAACTTATACACTATAGTAAATGACATCAAGATAAAACTGCATTAAGACATAGATAAACACCATCGTCTTAAATTATAATAAAAAAAAGCGATTTTGTCAAGCAAGTAAACGTTATACAGGTCAAGCAAGTAATATAATATGATGAAATTTATTTTATATTTAGAATATAAAAACGAAATGACTCTATTTTAACATTTTAATTGGTTTTTTTAATTTAAATAAGAATAATTTCATTAAATATTTATACAGTACACTTTTTTTTTTAAAAGATGCACTTTTATTAGATTTTTTTGGGAAATACTGTACACGTGCTCAGTTTTTAAAATACACCAAAATAAAATTTGTTTCTAAAATACGAACGAATTATCTTTGTATTTAAGAAATTTTTGTATTTTTACAGCTTTAAATTTTCAATTTCCTTTTATTCTTTTTTTTTTCTACTCAAAGAAAATTAGATATATTTTTCTATTTGCGTATATTTTTAAAACTTAAATTTTGTATTTTTCTTAAATGTGTAAATTTATGTATTACTAAATTTCCCATTAAAATAATTTATAATAAACAAAAATAAAAAAAAAAACATCTGAAATAGTTACATTTTAAGTACCTGACAAATAATTGAGAGTTGGTACCATATTTTATGGAAATTTCACAAAAGAAAATCACCATCTAAAAAATAAGACTTTTAACATATTCATATTTTCTTTGCGTGTTAAAAAAAAACAAAAGCTTTACACATTAAGGATGTGACAGAAAGTTTTGGGAGCAAATAAATTATTCTTTTTTTTTTCGCGGTAGCAAATGAATTATTCTAGGATCATTCCAAGTAGGTTCACATGAATCTCACCGTTGATTAAAGTTTAAATATATAATTCATTTTTATTTTAAAAAAGCAAGTTCCACGTTGATATAAAAATTATTGTAAATCTAAACCTGATAAATGCAAATATATAATTTTTGTTTAAGAAGTTAAACTTGAATAAATACCTGTTTCAATAGTTAAGTTTTTTGCTTATGATATTTCTTAGTCTCTATCGTTTCATTTTTTTTATTTAAATTTGAAGAATCATGTATTAATCTTAAATGATAAATTTACAGAAATATTTAATGAAAAATGTCATTATAATTTCAATTTAGATTATATTTGATAATATTTGTGTATGATTACTGATCAATAATTAGTTCTTAATCTAAAAATAATGTACATGAAAAATAAATTAGATTAAAAAAGTTAAAACGAATAAAAATAGTTATTTAACAAAACAAAAAACAAATAAAAAGTTTATAATTGCATGTATAAGAGTTTTTTTTAAGTTTTCTTACACTCTCCTTTTATAAACATATATATATATATCTATATTGTTTTAAATGATAAAAAAACAAATATTTGTTTAGCAACTAACTTATTATTTTGATATGTTCATAACAAGTGTGATATCAATAGTTTTTTATTTATTTTAACTCATCTTTTAACTCATATTGCTATTATTTTTTAACTCATTCAAGTTTTATTTATTTATTTCTCCAATAAATGATATATCGATTAAATTTTCTAAGAAGAAAAATTAACGGAAATTTAAAAAAATTAACTTATTTCTATTCACCTCACAATAGTTATCATTCTTTTTGAAAACGACTTGTTGAAAACAAATACATAGTAAAGTCTTAGATGAAAAAAATATTTATATATTTCTTATAATAAAAATAGTCGACAGAGTTTTTCTTCATTAATGGTGATATAACTTATTTTCTTATAAGTTGACTTGACCTTAAAACTCTCTCATTCCTCTCTCTCTCCTCTTTCTCTCTCTGCCACCATTCTTATGACTCAGTCTTCTCTTCCTTCTCTCTCCATGAAATTCTACATAATTTCACAATCAATTTAGTCAAAGAGTGGGAAAAAAAAGAAGAGAGAAAATTCTTCAAACACCTAATAAAATCCCAAAAAATCTGCAATTTCTCGTCTTTTCTATTTTCATTCACACCCAATTTTAAAAACGACTCCTCTCCTCTCCAATCTCAATTCATTAACACCTTTTTCTATCGTTTCCTTGTAAAATACTCTGTTTTTGAAGGTTAAGACGCCATTTTTGCTCTTTAAGTTTCTTTCTACAAGATTTATACATATATTTGTAAAAGGAGTAAAAGAGGGATTTAGGGTTTGTTAAATTCCTTTCTTGAAATGGGTCTTTGTTGGTCTTCTTCTACTTCTGATTCTCCTCAATCAACAACACCTACCTCTACTGGTAACATCAGTTCAGGTTTGTTCTCTAAGAAATTCATATTTTTTTCCTTCAATTTCAATTTTTTTTTTGAATTTCTCATCTGGGTTTGTGATTTTTCTGCCAACAAGTAGTCTTAGTTTATGTGGGTTCTTTGTTAGATGCATAAAGGTTACATCTTTAGTTTTTTTCTTGTGTATATATAAAGACTCGTTAAAAAAGTTTCTTTCTTTGATGTTATCTAATGGGGTTTTGGCGATTTATGTGAGATCCGTACCTGAAATTTCTATCTTTGATTTCAGCGGTTTAAAATTTCAAAAATTTGAAAAATTTAGCGTTTAATTTTTTATCGCGGAGGTTTACAAAACTTGTCGCTGAACCAGCAACAAGTAAACAAACATGTTTAGCAACAAATTTTGGCAATAAATCACTTAATTCACAATGATAAAACAAAGAGAAAATAGCTAAATAAACCATATACTTTTGAAATGTGTTAAATTAATATCCCTACTTTTTAGAACAATGAATTTAATCCTCAATTCGTCTAGTAGTGTCAATTTAGCTTTCAATTTGATTTTAAATGTGTATAATTGATACATGAGACGTTAAATCGGATTACGAGGTTAACAAATTAGACACGATAATTCAAGTTACTTCCACTTATTTAAAACAAATTGAAGGCTAAATTGTTTGAGGATTAAATTCTTTGTTCTAATAGTAGAGTTATTAATTGAACACATTACAAAAGTAGAAGATTTATTTAGTCATTTATCCTAAAACAAACATAAATTTTTGTAGTTATCGCTAGTTTAATTAGTCTTTTTTGATGTTTTGGATTAGTTTCTAATGATCTGTTTAATGTGATTAATGTGTGTTGGGTTTTGATTTGGTTTTTTCACAGTAACATATAAGTCATCAAACAACACAACAACAACTGGAACTTCAAGAGGAAGTAACATATCTAGTAACAGTCAATTCTCTGCAAGAACTGGTGAAGATGATTATCTTGAAGGTGAAATCTTACCGATGCCGAATCTAAGAATCTTCAACTTAGCTGAACTTAAAGCTGCAACTAAGAATTTCAAGTCTGAAAATGTTCTTGGAGAAGGAGGTTTTGGTAAAGTTTTTAAAGGTTGGCTTGAAGATAAGTCATTAGGTAAACATAACAGTGGAACTGTAATTGCTGTCAAGAAACTGAATTCTGAAAGTTTTCAAGGATTTGAAGAATGGCAAGTAAGTAAAGATGTCGAATAAATCCCGCGAAATTGATTAGTTTTGTTCTAGGATTATGGTATTTTAGACATTGAACTATTTCTATTCGGTGAAAAAAAAAACTTTTAAGTATCAAAATGGTTTATCTTAAATCCAAAACTTTGATAACCAATTTTTTAAAAATTTTACCGGATTTTATTTTTAAATCAAAATTAAACTTTAAACATAAAATTAGAGTGAAATCTCAAGATTTACCCCAAAATTATAATCCAAATTTGGATTAACTTTACTATAATTTTAAGTTTAAATTTGAAATTTCGGTTTAAAACACTCGGTTATTAAAGTTTAGGGTTTACAAAACTAGTTATTAAAGTTCAGGGTTTAGATTTTTTTATACTCTAAACAATTTCCGTTTGGTGAAAAAACTTTCAACTATCAAAATGATTTTTTAAAACCCGAACTTTAAACCTTAAATCTTCATAACTAGTTTTTTAAACCAAAATCTCATATCTAAATTTGAAATTATAGTATAACTAATCCAAATTTGAGTTATATTTTTACGTTAAATTTTGAGATTAGAGTGTAATTTTGTGTTTAAAGTTTAAATTTGATTTTTAAAAATCCGGTTTGGTTTAAAAAAAACCTAGTTATCAAAGTTCAAGGTTTAAAAAACCACCTAGTTGAGGGTTTTTTCACCAAACAGAAAGAATTCAAGAATCTAAAACACCAAACAGAAAGAATTCAAGAATCTAAAACATCATTTTCTCTTTTTATTGACTGAAATTTGAGTTTCTTGACTTTGTTTTTTTTTTGGTGCAGTGTGAAGTGAATTTCCTCGGAAGAGTTTCTCATCCAAATCTTGTGAAGCTTTTAGGTTATTGTTTAGAAGGTGATGATTTACTTCTTGTATATGAGTTTATGCAAAAAGGAAGCTTAGAGAATCATCTCTTTAGAAGTAAGAAAACCTTCAAGAATTTGATTTTTTTTATTACACCATAGTTTTTTCATCATATACTTAAACTAGCTTCAATTGTTTTTTTGCAGAAGGCTCTGTTGTTCAACCTCTTCCATGGAATATAAGACTTAGAATCGCCATTGGAGCTGCTAAAGGCTTAGCTTTTCTCCATGCTTCAGAGAAACAAGTCATTTATAGAGACTTTAAAGCCTCAAATATTCTTCTTGATGGGGTAAAAACTTACATATAGTTTAATAATGAAAGGATTATAGACAAATAAATCTATGCAGTTTTGTCGTTTAGCCGAAAAAAATTTCATAAATTTGAATCGGCTAAGAAAATATTTTAGTTTTATTTTTTGGTTAAAAAACCTTATAGTTTTGTTTTTTTATCAGATAAACCCCTATAGATTTGAATTCGTAAAAAAAAACTCTTATTTTATTTTTTTTACCAATAAAACCTTCTGTTAGTTTAATGAGTAAAGTTGTCAACTCAAAAATTACTGACCAAAAAAATAAATTCATTAAAAAAATACATAACCGATGTATCAAAATTTACAGGAGTCAATAGTAATTTTTTACGGGATCAATTGTAAAAATCAGATGAAATTTATGTTATAATTTTTTTTTTCACGTGGGTCAATTGATCTTGTGATGAACACATAACTCTGCCATTGGGGTTACTGGTTTAGCTTCATTAAACTAACAAAGGGTTTTACTGACCAAAAAAGTTAAATAGAAAGTTTTTTTTTGGCAAATTCAAATTTATAGGGGCTTTTTGGCTAAACTATAAAAGTGTAAAGTTTTTTAGACTGGAAAAAAATGAAGAGTTATTTTAACCAATTCAAATATATAGCATTGGTTAAATGACTAAACTATAAGATTCTTTTAACCATGATCTCTTGAATGAAAAAATTGTTCTGTTTTTGTCTCAAATTCAACAATTTTGGTCAAACTGAGTTTATGTGTTCTTGTGTTTCAGTCATATAATGCAAAGATATCAGATTTTGGATTAGCAAAACTCGGTCCATCCGCGAGTCAATCTCACGTTACAACACGTGTCATGGGAACATATGGTTATGCAGCTCCAGAATATGTTGCTACAGGTAAATCTATACTTCAATTTAAGGGATGTGGGGCGAAAAAACTTCCAAATTTGTGTTTTTAGTGAAACAAATCTTCGAGAATTAAAAATCTTGGAGAATTAATTTAGTGAAAAAAATTTCAGTTTGTGTTTTGGGCGAAGAAACCCAAAAAACAAAAAACCCTTTACCTTTGATTTTTTTTTTTTTACCATAAACCGGTTTCATTAACTATTACAAATTTAATACAAAAACTAAATACTGTTATTGCGGTTCAAACCCGGGTACCCTTAGATACATAAGAAATGAATTACAAAGTGGCAACTATCAGAGCTATCTTGTTCGACATTTTTTCTGAATCTTTTATGTTTTGGATTTCTTATGTTTAAGATAGATTGATGATTTTTTTTTATATTTACGCATCAGTCATGTTCGTGTTTGAAATTTGACAAAAAAACCTCAGAGTTCAAAATTTAGCGAAAACCCTAGAAAATACATTTGGCGAAAAAAACCATGAAATGTAATGTTTAATTCAATGGATGGGGTTTTTTCGCAAAAAAAACAAAATGCTAACGGTTTTTCGCAGAAAAAAAATAACTCAGTGATTTTTTCCTCAAAATTAATTTTCGAGAGTTTGTTTCGCCAAAAACACAAAATCTGGAGACTTTTTCGCCGCCATCCCTAACTTTATCGGCTTATTTCTCCTACTTGCTTTCTTCTGATGTTTAAAGTAACATTTTTGGTTTTGATTTTAACAGGACATTTATCGGTAAAAAGTGATGTATATGGATTTGGTGTTGTATTAGTTGAGATATTAACTGCATTACATGCTCTAGATACAACACGACCTAACGGACAACACAATCTAACGGATTGGATTAAACCACATTTGTCTGAAAGAAGAAAGTTAAGAAGTATAATGGATCCAAGACTTGAAGGAAAATATCCATTTAAATCTGCATTTAGAGTTGCTCAAATTGCTCTAAAATGTTTAGTAAATGAAGCTAAGAATCGTCCATCAATGAAAGAAGTTGTGGAATCTCTTGAACTTATTGAATCTGCTAATGAGAAGCAGCCATTGGAACGTAGATCTACTACAAGAGATGTTGTAAATCATCATCGTCAAAGTCAACAAGGGTATTTTCGTCAACAAAATGTTGGTAGAGCTCGTTAAGTGAAGAAGATATATGAGATGAGATTCTTTTTGGTTATGGAGATTTAACTATTATTAATATGTAGTGTTTATTTTGTATTTATGTGTAATGTAATTGCTTAAACAAGGTGAAATGTTTTTTTTTTTAATTTTATTGTATTGTTTAATGGAATATATTTAAAACAATTTTTTATTTTTTTTATCGATAGTATTTTTTTTAACTGAACCTAAATTTTGAACCAAAATCTTCAAAATTTTATGAGATGCCTTTGTTTATGGTAGAGTTGGATATTCCGGTATTTTGGTTTGGTATTTTTGGTTATTCTGTTTTTTTGTTCTATAACTATAAGATTCGTTCAGTTTTTTAAAAATTTTGATTCGGTTCTGGTTCGAGTTTGGGTTTGGTTCAAATTTAGGTTCGGTTTAGGTTTGGATACTTGATAAGAAAATTCAAAAAAAAAAATATCTAAAAAAAACTTAAAAATTGACAAAAAACCAAAAAATACCATAAAACCAAAAACTACTTGAAAAACAAAAAAAATACTAAAAAAAAATGTATGATTACCAAAAAATACTCGAAAAAAATACTAAAAAGATACTCGAAAAAAAAACAAAAAAAGTTTAATTTTTTATCTCAAAATTTAATCACAAAAATGCGAATTTTTATTAAACAGACATCAAATTAATGTATTTTAGGTAATAATTTGTTTTGAACAATAAAATATTATTGCTTATGTAATTTAAATATATGAAATATTTACTTTTATAAGCTAAAAAAATGAGATGCGTGTAGAGATTCTTCAACGGTATAATGATCGTTAAGAATATTTTGTGTATTTCCATTTTGTTCTTACGATTTTGCTGTGAAAGCTTCAGTCTTTGACTAGGTAAGTGGTAAATGGGAAGTTTTCTGTGTTCAAAGGTAGAAGCTTTGTCTTTGAGGGTTAAGCAAGCTTCAGCTATTGGAAAATGGCGGGAAGTGCTCTCTGGGTATTCAGAGGTACAGAGATTTGGACCTCAATTTACTGATCCTTACGTTTTCCCTATCGTTTTTAAAGCTTGTGCTAAGCTTTCATGGCTATTACAAGGTAGATGTATCCACGCGAGTTTATTGAAGCGAGGATTTGAGTCTTTTGTTTCTGTTGGGAACTCGATTGTTGATTTCTACATGAAATGTGATGATTTGTGTTCCGCGATTCGAGGATTTGAATGTATGAGATCAAGAGATTCTGTTTCTTGGAACGTAATAGTTTTCGGGCTACTTGATCATGGTTTTGCAGAGAAAGGACTTTTGTGGTTTTTGAATTCCAGAGTTTGGGGTTTTGAACCTAATGTTTCAACGTTAGTTCTTGTGATTCACGCGTGTCGTAGCTTCCGATCGTATAGATACGGAGAGGAGATTCATGGATATATGATTCGTAGTGGATTCTGGGGTAATTCATCGATTCAAAATTCAATGTTATGTGTGTATGCAGAATTCGATTCCTCGAGTGCATGTAAACTGTTCGACGAAATGCCTGAGAGAGATGTTGTTTCGTGGAGTGTAGTAATCAGAAGTTATGTGCAAAGCCAGGAAGCTCTTCTTGGATTAAATTTGTTCAAAGAAATGGTTCACGAGGCTAAAACAGAGCCTGATTCCATAACTGTAACAAATGTTCTCAAGGCTTGTACAGTTCTTGAAGACATTGATGTTGGGAGATCAGTTCATGGTTTTGCTATAGTTAGAGGCTTTGATTTGATAGATGTGTTTGTACGCAATTCACTTATTGATATGTATTCCAAAGGATTTGATGTTGATTCAGCATTTAAAGTATTCAATGAAACAATTTATCCAAACATTGTTTCATGGAATTCGATCTTGGCTGGTTTTGTACATAATCAAAGGTACAAAGATGCTCTTATGATGTTTCATTTGATGGGAAAAGAAAAGATTGAGATTGATGAAGTTACTCTTGTGAATCTTCTTCAGGTTTGCAAATTCTTTGAGCAGCCATTGCCTTGTAAGTCAATACATTGCAGGATAATCAGACATGGATATGATTCAAATCAGGTGGCGTTAAGCTCTTTGATTGATGCATATACAAGCTGCAATGTTCTTGATTATGCAAGAACTGTATTTGATTCAATGAGTTACAAGGATGTGGTGTCTTGTAGCATAATGATCTCTGGATTAGCCCAGTTTGGCCGATCCGATGAAGCAATCTCAATCTTTAATCAGATGAGGGACACGCCGAACACAATCACTGTCATGAATCTTCTTGATGCTTGCTCAATTTCAGCAGATTTGAGAAAATCCAAGTGGGCACATGGAATTGCTTTCAGGAGAGGCTTAACAACCTCTGACATATCAGTTCAGACCTCCATTGTTGATGCATATGCAAAATGTGGCGCCATAGAAGCAGCTAGAAGAGCATTCAATCAAATCCAGAAGAAAAACGTTGTTTCTTGGACAGTAATCATATCATCATACGCTATGAATGGTTTACCAGTCAAAGCCTTAGAATCATTTGAGGAAATGAAACGACAAGGTTATACACCAAATGCTGTTACATATCTCACAGCTTTATCAGCTTGTAGTCATGGAGGATTGATCAAAGAAGGTCTTATGATCTTTCAATCAATGATGAAACCTTCATTGGAACATTACTCTTGCATTATAGACATGTTTAGCCGAGCTGGAGAGCTTGAGATGGCAATGGAAGTCATCAAGAACATTCCAGAAGATATCAAGATTGGAGTTAGTGCTTGGGGAGCGATTTTAAGTGGTTGTAGAAACCGTGAAAATGGTGGGATCAGTTCAGAGGCAGTAGCTGAGGTTCTTGAACTGGAACCTTTGTGTTCTTCAGGGTATTTGCTTGCGTCGAGCGTGTTTGCTGCAGAGAAATCTTGGGATAATGTAGCAATGATGAGGAAGATGGTGAAGGAAAGAAAGGTTCAGGTTGTTGCAGGTTATAGCTTGGTTATAGTAGAGAATAAGACCAGGAGGTTTTTTGCAGGGGAGAGGCTAGACGAGAGTGATTGTGAATTAAACGACGTCGTTAAGTGTCTTTGTAAAAATATGAAGAGTTATGGCCCATTGGGCTTGGGACTTAATGAAACGGTACCGTATTGAAGTACCCACGTGGCGATATTCTAGGGTTTTGGAGTAGAGGAAGGTCTTTTGCACGGGAGAGAAGCCAAACGAGAGCGATCGTTGAAGTAAACGACGTCGTTATGTGTCTTTGTAGATGTATGAAGAGTTGGCCCAATGGGCTTGGCACTCAATGAAACGGCACCGTATTGAAGTAACCACGTGGCGATATTCATGGTTTCGGAATACAGGAAGGTTTTTTGGAGAATAGCTAAACGAGGTGATTGTTGAAGCAAACGACGTCGTTATGGCTTTATAGATGTTGGAAGAGTGATAGCCCATTGGGCTTGGGACTTAATGAAACTGCATCGTATTGAAGTAACCACGTGGCGATATTCTAGGGTTTCAGAATAGAGGAAGGTTCTTTTGCAGGGGAGAGAAGCTAAACGAGAGTGATTGTTGAAGTAAACGACGTCGTTAAGTGTCTTTGTAAATGTATGAAAAGTGATGGCCCAATGGGCTTGGGTCTAAATGAAACGCACCGTATTGAAGTAACTACGTGGCGATATTCTCGGGTTTCGGAATAGAGGAAGGTATCAGGGAGTAGTATATATCCGACCCATACCTTATCCGGATCCGACCCGGCCCAATCAAAGATGATACGTTCTCTGAAGGAGAAGTCTTGATTGTCATTTAATTGGCCGTTCAGGGCCAGCAATAAGTCGTTCGCTTTCAAGGCTTAAGTTGCATTTTGTATCCTTTTCTCCAAGAAATCTACGGAACCTGCTAGAGCGTTGAGAGTTTCTCGTTTTTTGTTTGTTTAGATCTTATCTAGGGTTAGGGCTACGGATCGATTTTGAGGAATCAGCGATTTATTGATTTTTGATTTTGTGTGGAGGAAGCTAAAATTAAGAATGGGTGTTGAGGGAGATTCGAGTCAGCCACTGACTGCTGCTGTTGATGGAGGAGGAGCTGGAGGTGAGGCTGTGACGGTGAACATCAGATGTTCGAATGGCTCGAAATTTACTGTGAGGACGAGTCTAGATTCGATGGTGGAGTCATTTAAAGAATTAGTGGCACAGAACTGCGACGTGCCAGCTAATCAGCAGCGTTTGATCTATAAGGGTCGGATCCTCAAGGATGATCAATCGCTCCAGAGCTATGGTACTCGTCTTTTTCGTTTTCCTGATTTTTCGTTCCGGGATCTTCATTTTTCCGTGGGTTTTGATTCATTGAAATATCTTAAGGTGTTTCACTTGGAAATATTAAATTAGGTTGTGTAAGGTATTTGTGGGAGGGCAATGCAATTGTATTCTTGATGCTCATGATTTTTGTTTCTCTTGCTGTATGAACTGATCGAAGTCTCTAATCCCCTATTGGAATGTGAAGATGTTGTTAATAGACATGTTAATGGGGATAGATAGTTTGCATTTAACCACAATATTGTAGTGCTTTGTCTCATGAACCTTAATGTAACCATTCTTTTGTGGACTACTTTGTACTTAGGTTTGCAGGCTGATCACACTGTGCATATGGTTAGAGGCTTTGCTCCTTCTTCAGCACCTTCTGCTGCTCCTGCTGCAAATGCTGGAAACCAAACCACTACACCTAGTGTTACTCGTGGAGTTGGTTCAAATGATAGCTCAAATCTAGGAGGAACAAGTCCAGGGGAATCTTTGTTCCCTGGGCTTGGATTTAATCCTTTAGGGGGCGGGAATACCTTGCCTGGGCTATTTGGAGCTGGTCTTCCAGATCTTGAACAGGCACAGCAGCAACTAGCTCAAAACCCTAGTATGGTTAGAGATATGTTGAACACACCAGCCATTCAAAATTTGATGAACAACCCAGAATTTATGAGAACCTTAATTATGAGTAACCCTCAAATGCGAGAGCTTGTAGATCGCAATCCTGAGCTGGGCCATGTACTTAATGACCCAAGCATCCTTCGGCAAACTTTAGAAGCTGCGAGAAATCCAGAGCTTATGCGTGAAATGATGCGAAATACAGATAGGGCCATGAGTAATATTGAATCTATGCCTGAGGGATTTAACATGCTTAGGCGTATGTATGAAAATGTCCAAGAACCGCTCCTGAACGCTACGACTATGTCTGGGAATGCTGGAAGTAACGCGGCTTCTAATCCATTTGCGGCTCTGCTGGGAAATCAGGGGGTTACACAAGGTACTGATGCTTCTAATAATTCTACGACAACAAATACTGAAACGGGGACAGGGAATAGTGTTCCCAATGCAAATCCACTCCCTAATCCTTGGGGTGCCACAGGGGGTAAGAAACTACATTCTCGTCCTCTAAATTTGCCTGCTGGCTATTACTTCTATAAGAGTAGGAGTGGGTTGCTAATTAGAAATGAAAGTTTACATTTACCACACTAGGTCAGAAAATTTTTTAGTATAATAAATGTGATGGCTCATCTGTTTACACTATTAGTTATCATGATTACTTTTAGGTATGATGAAGTATCTTGGCTGGTTGTTGAAATTGAACTTTAACTTGCAAAGTGATAAAGATGACTGAATATATTGTGTGGCTACTTGACAGGCCAGGCAACTCCCCCAGGAAGGACAAATACTGGTGGGGATGTGAGATCCCCTGACCTTGGTAGTCTCGGTGGTTTAGGAGGACTCGGTGGACTCGGTGGGCTTGGTGGACTTGGAATGCTTGGGGCGGATCCAGCTCTTGGTGGTGTTCCAGATGCTTCTCAAATAAACCAGCTATTGCAAAATCCAGCCATGTCTCAGATGATGCAAAGCGTACTTTCAAATCCACAATACATGAATCAGGTAGCATTTAGAATAATCCGATATTAGATTATGTTGTTAGTGTGAACATGCTTTTGATATTTTCCTTTGAACCCAGATAATCAGTCTCAACCCACAACTCCGAAGCATGCTAGATATGAATCCTCAGTTAAGGGAAATGATGCAGAACCCAGAATTCCTTCGTCAGTTCAGCTCTCCTGAGATGATGCAGGTTTGTTGTGCTCTTTATTATGCATGTAGCTTTTTCTGAACACGTGGCATCTTCAAAGAAATATTTCTGTTTCTCTAAGCTATTTTGCATTTTCCAACTTTCGTCAGTCTAATATTCTGAGCTTTTTTTGTGGTGGTTCTTAGCAAATGATGACTCTACAGCAATCACTTTTCTCCCAGAATAGGAATACAACCACCCAGTAAGTTTGGTCGTCAATTTTCTTAATATTAACGAAGTAATGTTATCATGAGTAATGCAGCAACTCTATTTTGTTTTACTGGGCTGGGTTTGAAATCTTTTGTAAACTTGAATCTAAACGCAACATCTATTTGTTTTTGGTTCTGCTTTGAATATAACATCTATTATCAGTGTATTGTTTTTCATTTGTATCTGTTGGTACTCATGTTCCTCACCCATCTTCTCTGTAGGGAACCCGGGCAAACTGGTGCTGCCACAGGTACGCTTACCGAAACTAGCTGTATCTTCACTATATAGGCTTTAATGATTTTGTTTAGTGATAGTCGTTGTATACGCTCTCTTTACGTATTTTTGTATTTTAGCATATATATACATATATTGTAATCATATGCTTGTATGTAGTCTGCTGAGTAAACCTTATAGGCTTATAATACCGTAGGTTGTGAATATTGTAGCTTCTTTATAGCTGATTGTGAAACTGAATTTTGACTTTTTTGAGCCTTAATTTTGGATTAAAGAGATGAAAAATTGGATTATCTAGTTGAGTTGTTTTGATTTCATGCTTATTATACGTGGCCGGTTCCTTAAGCTTATAGAAATGATGAGCTCAAAATTGAGATCAAAACTAGGTAGGCTCCAAAGTTTAGGCAGGAAATGTACTGATTTTTGTATCGTGACAATTTTTAACAGGGGCGGGCAATAACGGAGGGCTTGATTTATTGATGAATATGTTCGGTAGTCTCGGTGCTGGAAGCCTCGCCGGCACAAACCAATCCAATGGTCAGATTTCTTAGGACTTAAATTTCTTTCTACACTTACTTTCATCTATGTATCTGTTAAAGATTGTTCCATTGAAACATAACATACGTGCATTTAATTAATGCAGTTCCTCCAGAGGAGCTCTACGCAACACAGTTGCAACAGCTTCAGGAAATGGGATTCTACGACGCAGCAGAGAACATAAGAGCTTTACGTGCCACTAATGGCAACGTTAACGCAGCTGTGGAACGACTTTTGGGAAGTATCGGACAGTAGCAGGTTCGTGATCAACTTGTTCAATTATCAAATGAGTTCGGTCTCGATTATGGGCGTTCTCAGATATAGAATAAAAAAAGAGCGGTTGAATACATTTTCAATAATGATAAATTTATGGGTAATCTTTTTATAAAATGCTTATGATAGGGAAAAAAAAAACGTGAAGTTGTGGATATTAAAAGCCGCGTCGTTACGGTATTTGCTTCCAGCTCTTTTTTTCTATCTTTTATTTCTCCAGACTTGTCTTCGAATTTGTTTACACTTATATCTGTAAGTTCTTTGGTCTTGGAACGTTGAAAATTGGCTACATTTTACCTTAAAGTCATCTAATTTCGTCGTAACTTTTTATGTATACTGTGATGCATTTTGTTTAGATCCCATAAGGTTTTGATGCAGCTAAAGAAGTAACAAGGGATACATATGAAGCACCCAGCGAAGAAAGAAACCGTAAGTTAACTTCTTCCTCTCTTCTTCTACTTGACCAGCAATAGCTTGCTACTTGCCCAACAACACTTCAGATCCAAATCTCGATTTCAGTTTTAGTTTCAATCTAATCTTTCCTAGTTATACACCAAACCCAAGTAGGAAACGTACCAAGATCAACAATAACCTCGCCTTTACATCTTCTTCTTTTAGTCCTAAACCAGCCAAGGAACCAGACTTTTTAGATCCCAAGATCATCCCACGTAGGACCGGTTTTGAGGCCGACCCTGGTTCCAAAATCATCAAAATGTCTCGTAGAGCTGTCTTCGGGACGGCTCTAAGGCCGGCCCTGATCCCACATCTTTGTTGTACTGAATGCGACAAACAATTCTTGTTGAAAAATGCATTTTTCGGGCACATGAGATGTCGCCTGGAACATTACAGGTGTGGGACTAAACCTCCTCCTAATCAGCGGTTCATCAGTACCGCATCAGAGGAGGATCGTGACACTGTCCTCTTGCTTACTAATGGCTCTAAATATCAAAACCATGATTAAGATCAGAGATTTAAGTACAAAATCTGCAAGAAAGTGACATTGAATGGTCAGACATTAATTGTCCACATGAAATGTCATGGCCAAGGCCTCGGTCACGGCCTAGAGACAACAAATCGCAGGTTCTTTTGATTCATCAATTTAGAACTTAGGTTGGGACTTTAATAACATATCTATTCATTGGGTTTCTTAGATCATTCTCTGACGAAACTCCATATTTTTGTCTGATAATTTCTATATTGAATTTATAGGATTAGTGTAATGTACTGTACATCAGAGCTCTCAAAAGTGTTAAAACTTCAAAATTCACATAAAAAACGTTTCCGAAAACTGCGAAATCAAAACTATTGACCATTCCAATCTCGTTTCTGTTCAAGAAAAACAGCTTCTTGCAACATATCATCTGATTCTCTCTTCTTTCCTAGTTTAGATAACGCCACAGAATGCAAATAATAAGCAATTGGACCTTCAGGATTCACAGCTTCTGCTTCCATGGCATCTTCAACAACATTCTCTACTTGATCCAAGAACAAGTAGCACAGCATACGCCGCGCTAAAACCGTTGAAGACACAGTGTTTCTAGCCTTAATGAACTGTGTGGATCACATCACCATTCGTTACAAAAGTCGGTCCAAAAAAGTATATAATATAAGGTATGGTTTAGTACCTGAGTATAACAGTTGATTGCAGTGTTGAAATCTTTCTCAATAAAAGCTTGATCGCCATGGATTTGAATGTTATTAATATCTTTCATTTCTGGTATCAGTTCTTGGAAAGATAACTGATCAAGAACAGAATCGTTTATCAAAATAATTTCAATCTAATTTTGGTAAATTTTTAGGGTATATACCTCTGTGACTCCTTTGTCATATTTATATTGTGCTTTGACTAAGATCTCATGGATTGCTATGAGGTCCATTTTCAAACAAGCTTCCTCCATTGGAGATTGTTTCAGGTTAAGCAATTCATAAGATGGGACCTATACAAAAAAAAAAGAGAGAGAGACTTAGCATAAAATGCGAAACATACAGAAACCCTAAACCTCAAAACCCTACACCTCAAACCCTAAAACTCAACACCCTAAACCCTAAAATTGTAAAATTCTAAACCCTAATTAAGTTATAAACCCTAAACCCTCAAATTGTAAAATTCTAAACCCTAAAATTGTAAAACTATAAACCATAAACCCTAAAATGTAAAACTCTAAGCACTAATTAAGTTCTAAATCTTAAAACCTAAAATTGTAGAACTCTGATCCCTAATTAAGTTCTAAACCCTAAAATTGTAAAACTGTAAACCCTAATTAAGTCCTAAACCCTAACCCTAAAATTACAAAACCCTAACTAAGTTCTAAACCCTAGCTAAACCCTGCAATTGTAAAACCCTGAACCCTAAACCCTAATCTAGCCCTAAAATTTTAAAATCCTAAAAGCTTACTTCTGTATCAATTTGCAAGGCTGCAAGTGCTGCAACAAGATGTTTTGTGTCAGGTCTCTCTTCACCCTCACACATCAAACATTGAGAGGCGAGTTCAAGAACAGCATTTGAATCTTCAACGGTGATCTTCCCCAGGAGATTCAGATCCAACAATTTCATAAATTGATTGCTCTCAATCATCTTGTAACCCTAATTAACAACAAAGAGATAAAACCAAAAAAAAACAATCAATTTTCAAAAAAAACTTATAGAAAAACTTATACTTATACATGATAATGTACTAAAACTTACATCACTTGGATCTATAATCTTTGCACTTAGCATCTCTAAAAGAATAATACCAAAGCTATAAATTACACTTTCAGAAGTCACCATTTCTACACAAAAAAACAGCAAACAAACTTTGTCATTCTAATAAAAAAGAGAGAAAAAACCGCGAAAAAATCAATTTTACCTCCATCATTTCTTTTGATCATTAAACCGAAACACGAAAGATGTGGATCACCATTCTAAAATACCATCCAATAGTCACAAAAAATGTTGAAAACATTCTTAATGATCATGAAATGTTGTTTTTGATCATGTACCTCATCAAACATAACTCTTGAAGCATTTAAGTCTTTATACAATGGACTGTCTTGTATACTACAATACTCTAAAGCTTCAGCTATATTATAAGCTACTCTCAATCGCATTGCCCATTCCATTTTTTGATTCTTCCCTGTGATTCACTCAAAAACAGAGAAATGGTTAGAGATTCATATTCAGTTCAATCTACAATCAATCAATTGCATTGTAACGATGAAACCGATTCGATTCGATAACAATCTTTGAACATCAAGAACATAAGATTCCAAATTTGGAGACCCAATTTGAAGATTTGATTCAATTTTATCTGCAAGAAACAATCATATACATTCCACACATGCCTTTAGACCATCTGCAACATTTTTTGGGTATTAAAGATACCAAATTTCAAAGTTAAAGATCTAATTAGTAAACTATAATCAATTAATTGCATTGTAATGATGAAACCGGTTCAATTCGATACCAATCTTTGAACATCAAAGACATAAAATTCCAAATTTGAAGACCCAATTAGGGATATTAACCACAAATCTTTGGTAAATTGATGGTTTTGATTCAATCTTTGGACATTAAAAACACCAAATTTCAAGATTAGAGATCATAAACCCTAAATTGAGATATCATACAATGGAATAAATGGTTAGAAAGAGTATTTCTTGGCATGAATTCTGAAATGAGAAATCTTTGATCTCCTTTGCAGCAATATCCGATCAAATTGGTTAATCTTTTGTGTCTAAGTTTACCAATTCGATGTGCTTCTCCCTGAAAATCATCGAAAAGTGATAAAAATCAATCAAAGAAATGGTCTTGAAATTGAATTTTCTTGAAGTTTCTTACTGCAAATTCCATAGGATCAAGCCATGTATTGTTCTTGAACTTTTTGATAGCAATCCATTGATGATTCTTTAAAAGACCCTTGTAGATGATATCGTCTCTGTTTTCTGATATGATGTTGTTGCTGCTGAAGTTCTTGGTGGCGATTTTGAGTACAGAGAAGGAGATATATGAAAATGGCTCGAGTTCTCCAATGCTGAATTCAACAACTTTAGATGCAGACGCAGATGGAGGCGTAGACGCGGAAACAGAGGCAGAGGCAGACGCAAACACAAACGCGGAAACAGACGCAGAATCTGACTCTGAATTAGAAACAGAGGTAAACGCAAACGCGGATTCGGAATCGGAGTCAGAATCAGACGCAGACGCAAACGCAAATACAGACGCAGGCTCGAACTCGGACTCAGATGAAGACGCAAAATCATCCGTATACATAACCTCAGATTCAGACGCAGACGCAGACGCAGACGCAGACGCAGACGCAGACGCAGACGGAGACGGAGACGGAGACGGAGACGGAGACGGAGACGGAGACGGAGACGGAGACGGAGACGGAGACGGAGACGGAGACGGAGACGGAGACGGAGACGGAG
>KE150894.1:55081-88067 GCA_000411095.1 Aethionema arabicum
GTACGGGACGCTGAATCAGACGGAGACGCTAACGCAGATTCAGACGGAGACGCTAATGCATACGGAGACGCTAACGCAGATTCAGACGGAGACGCTAACGCAGATTTAGACGGAGACGCTAACGCAGTCGCAGATGAAGTGGTAGAGGCGGTGGGGATATTTTCTTGGGTTTCCGGCGGCGGAGATTCTGCGTCGGAATCGGAAACTGAGAAACAACAACCCATGAGTTTTTTTTCCGCGGGAAAATCAAAGAGACCGTTGGGAATATAAAAAAAATTAGATTTTTATGGAATGTGATTTGAATATTGATTATGAGACTTGGAATTGATAAATTTATATAAAAGAGATCATAATTTAGATAAAGATTGTAGATTAAAATGATTGTTGATCTATAGTTTCTTTAAATCTAAGCTAAATTTTTATTTTTATAAAACATGTAACATATTTTATACTTAAACTAATTAAATTTCGCTGTAAAATAATTGTTACAAATATATTTATATTTCAATAAAAAAAAATGACGATCAATTAAATGATTTTAAACCGAGTATTAACTCTTTTAGATATAAATTCTGATTATTATAAAAATATGGGAGATTTGCAAAAATACCTTCATTCAAGTTTTTTTTACAAAAACACTCTAATCAAGCATTTTTTTTTTTGCAAAAATGCTCTAACATTATACCCAACATTATAAGTGGTCTACCCTCACACTTTATGAAAAATTTGTAAAAATGTATTCAATTAGGATATTTTGCATAATTGATTTTTAGAAAATTTCATCATTCAAGCATTTTTTACAAAAATATCATAACAATAGACCCAAAGGTATAATTGGTAAACCATACAAAAAGGACAAATTTGCAAAAAATGTTTGAATTATGGCATTTTAGGTAATTCCTCTAGAGTTATATTGTGTACACATTCTACAAATTAAATAACGAAAAATGTGCACAATTCTCATATAAAAACGTTTCCTTCAGATATTTTTCAAATATTTTTGTGTCTTTACATAAGCATATTTTATTTATATAAAATAAAATAAAATAAAAATCGCAAAAGAACTTAAATAAAAATGGATTACACAAGATATATACGTAGCTTCAAGAGGAATTATACAAAATATCCTTATTCAAACATTTTTTGCAAATTTGCCTTTTTGTGAGGGTTTACCAATTATATTCTTGGGTCTATTGTTATTTTATTTTTGTAAAAAATGTTTGAATGAAAAATTTTTAAAAATCAATTATGTAAAATGCCATAATTTAATATGTTTTTGCAAATTTTCATAAAGTGTGAGGGTATACCACTTATAATGTTGGGTATATTGTTAGGACATTTTTACAAAAAATGCTTCAAATATGACATTTTTGCAAAAAATGCTTGAATGAAGACATTTTTACAAATTTCCCTAACTTCAATGACTTGGTTTGTCTACTTACACCGTTCTGTTTTTTTAGTAACTACCCCATTTTTTTTATTAACATATTAGAGATGTCACATGATTACAAATATAATATGACATAAATATTTTATTGCGATATACACATGATTAATGTATTTATTAAAATTAAAATGGCCGTGTTCATTTTTTTAAATAAACAAATTTAAAATATAAATTATTAATTATATAAACAAAATGTATATATATGAGATAAAATATATAAGATACATTATATAAAAATAGTTAATATGAGTAACTAGACGAATTTTAAAATATTATATGATTACGAATAAATGTGATATTTTATAAAGTCAAAATTTATAATAATTTTATTTGATAAATAATATAATATAATGGATAGAAAAATGCAAATTGCTTCATAAATTGAAACTAGATAGAAAACATTTTAAAATACATAAACCCGACCGTCCAAACAATGATTTTGTTAATATAATACACATAAATATTTTGAAAATATAAATTATTGGACCGTCGTCATCAAAGTTTTGAATGGATCTACATATAGTGTTGATATTGCAGACTACGAAATCTGATATGTTTTTTTTTCTACAAAATAATGTGACTAAGTATAATATTAATTCCACAAATTTTGGATATAACTAATAATATTATTAATCCACTTGAAGAAAATGATGTAAACTATTAATCAGGTGAAGGATCGATATCACATTTAGTATATATATATCTATATATATATATATGTTTATATCATTTTTCTGTTAGTTATTTTTCATATATTTCACCAAATATTCAATTAATACTCTTTCCATTCCATAATACATTATTTTTTAGAAAAACACACAAATTAAGGAAAATTAATTATTCATTAAAATACGGGGATTTGCAAAAATACTCTCATTCAAGCCTTTTTTTTTGCAAAAATGCCCTAATCATGCATTTTTTGCAAAAATGTTCTAACGTTATACCCAACATTATAAGTGGCATACTCTCATACTTTATGAAAAATTTGGAAAAATGTATTCAATTAGGACATTTTGCATAATTGATTTTTAGAAAATTTTTTCATTCAAGCATTTTTTGCAAAAATATCATAACAGTAGACCCAAGGGTATAATTGATAAATTCTACAAAAATGACACATTTGCTAAAAATGTTTGAATTAGGGCATTTTAGGTAATTCCTCTTTTGTGAATATCTAAGCATTTAACATATCGATTAATTTAGAATAAAAAAAAATTCAGTAAAAAATCAAGTATTGTAAAGCAAAAAATAAAACAAAAAAATCATGTTTTATGGAACGGAGGAAATAATTTATATATATTGTCTTATGTGTTTTTTTATCATTGTTTTTAGTTAATTTTCTAATATAATTCACCATCTTCTATAAAAAAAATGTATATATAAATGTCTATATTAGTTTTTTTTATCAGATTTTTTAATATGTTTCAAAGATCATCCAATAAACAAACCACACAAAAATTGGTAAAAACAACAAATTAAATTGTGATCATTTGACATCTAAATTATGTGGAAAGCACGTCAGCTGAATCTTTACATAAGATAAAAACACAAATATATATATATATATATATAAATTATATGATTAAGAACATTGTGAAGATNTTGTGAAGATTAAACCAATCGAAATAAAACTAAGTGGACTCTTTAATTCAATCTTAATTCCGAATTTACACATCATCAAAACTAACACATTGATAAGCTTATAATAAAAAATAATTTAAAAAATGTAAATAAATTGCTGTACGACAAAAAAATATAATATGTGTTTTTTTCTATTTATAACTTCTTGTATGATGTCACAACAATAACGACATAAATTAAATTAATTGTGTTGCTTTCATAACAAAAGTCATTAAAATTGTGTGAAATCATCTTCCATTATTGCATCCTTACGCCTTTCCATACAAATGCAATAAAATATGTATATACATTTTATTCTATCTTTCCAATTTTTATAAGTTTTTCAACATATTTACAATATCTAATATTAATTGAGGAATTACTTAAAATGCCCTAATCCAAACATTTTTTGCAAATTTGTCCTTTGCGTGAAGGTTTACCTATTATACTTTTGGATCTATTGTTATAATATTTTTGCAAAAAAATGTTTGAATGAGGACATTTTAAAAAATCAATTATGCAAAATGTCCTAATTCAATACGTTTTTACAAATTTGTCATAAAGTGTGAGGGTATACCACTTATAATGTTGGGTATAATGTTAGGACATTTTTGCAAAAAATACTTGAATTATAACATTTTTGCAAAAAAAAACTTGAATGAAATCATTTTTGCAGATCCCCATATTTATTTTGACAATTAATAATGTTTTTAAAAATAATTTGTTATGTTTTTTTTGTAACAATTGATTTTTCGGTATTTTGATACATATATGATACATATATATTTTTAATATAATGTGGTATATATAATTCTTAACTTTTAGTGTTTATTATAGAAAAATAAGAAATAAAATATAGGAAATATTAATTAGTCATTTTTTTAGACTTATATGCATAAAACAAAAAAAATTGTTTTTTTTTATAAAATAGATATGATATTTCACATATGCTTGAAAACATCGAAGTATCAAATTTTACGTAACTCTAAATCTTTTATGAATTTAAAACATTATTTCTATGAAACGAAAATATGTTCATAGAAAATACTTTTAAATGATTAGTAGTTTGGATATTAATATATTGAGTTAAAAAAAAGATATTAATACATTATAATATGGTTTGGGATACACACTAAACAATTAATTAAATACACACACACACACATAAAATACATTATAAATTTTAATGATCTTATAATATGATCAAAACCTTAATTAATGAACGATAAATTAGTAAAGCAACATATGTGTAGGGTCTGCTGGATTCAGACAATTATATTATTTTGAAATTTTAGATAAATTATACTAATTTACACGAGGATTCCACAATTACACAAAATTTCTAATTTTAATTAAGAAAAATGTACATGAAAAGTAGAAAAAATAAGTTAATTAAATACATTAATTAGGTTTGGGTCAGGTCGGGCCGGACGCGGCTACTTGAGTATCGGAGGCGGCTCCCCAAATCATTGAGAGCCATTTGATTAATAATTTTAAAATCCTTACTTTTTGGAGAATATGTAAATTTAGATTTTTCATGGTTTTTTTTTTATATTTGCATATAATAAACTAACTCACAAATCAACAAGCCTGCGTGTAAGTGATTTTTTTTTTTGCTAATCATGAAAATTAAATTTATTATTTTATTTAAATAATTTTTAATAATATATCTGATTGTGTCCATATGTATAATCAATTTCTAATAAATATTAGACTTGAAACATATGTTAACATTGGAAAGTGACAATTGCCTACTATCTTGACTAACATCTTTATTAAAATCAATTTTATTTTATTACATTTTTTTTATCGCTTTTGACTAATATAATTAACATTTAATTGTTACACTAGAGAATGTAATTATTTCTTTCTTTTAAGCAAAATATAACTTTTTTTTAAAATATGATTGATTTGAAATTATGCAGTGAACTAATAATATCATGAAAATCATAGTAAAACCAAACAAACTCTTCTATTTGATTTGTATATTTCAAAAAGCATTGAAGATTTTGGTGATGATATTTTTCACATTCATCGTGATCTTATGTCATTTTTCTTGTGTAATCTAAATCAATTATATTTTAAAAAATTAAAGATTTATTTTACCATATTTTTATCAGCATAATTTAATTATTATTCATAAAAACAAGGAACAATTAATTTATCACTTTGACAAAAAAAAAATGATTTGTTATAACATACATTTTTCAAAATTAATTTATGTTTTAGAAATATCGTAACGTAAATGCTCTTCTCCAAACTAGCGAAACTATGGGGTCGATTGGAAAGACGTTTAGTAGAGCTGTAGCTGTGAGGGGCTGAAGCAGTAAGCTGCTGAAGCTGTAAGCGGCTGAANGAGGGTATACCACTTATAATGTTGGGTATAATGTTAGGACATTTTTGCAAAAAATACTTGAATTATAACATTTTTGCAAAAAAAAACTTGAATGAAATCATTTTTGCAGATCCCCATATTTATTTTGACAATTAATAATGTTTTTAAAAATAATTTGTTATGTTTTTTTTGTAACAATTGATTTTTCGGTATTTTGATACATATATGATACATATATATTTTTAATATAATGTGGTATATATAATTCTTAACTTTTAGTGTTTATTATAGAAAAATAAGAAATAAAATATAGGAAATATTAATTAGTCATTTTTTTAGACTTATATGCATAAAACAAAAAAAATTGTTTTTTTTTATAAAATAGATATGATATTTCACATATGCTTGAAAACATCGAAGTATCAAATTTTACGTAACTCTAAATCTTTTATGAATTTAAAACATTATTTCTATGAAACGAAAATATGTTCATAGAAAATACTTTTAAATGATTAGTAGTTTGGATATTAATATATTGAGTTAAAAAAAAGATATTAATACATTATAATATGGTTTGGGATACACACTAAACAATTAATTAAATACACACACACACACATAAAATACATTATAAATTTTAATGATCTTATAATATGATCAAAACCTTAATTAATGAACGATAAATTAGTAAAGCAACATATGTGTAGGGTCTGCTGGATTCAGACAATTATATTATTTTGAAATTTTAGATAAATTATACTAATTTACACGAGGATTCCACAATTACACAAAATTTCTAATTTTAATTAAGAAAAATGTACATGAAAAGTAGAAAAAATAAGTTAATTAAATACATTAATTAGGTTTGGGTCAGGTCGGGCCGGACGCGGCTACTTGAGTATCGGAGGCGGCTCCCCAAATCATTGAGAGCCATTTGATTAATAATTTTAAAATCCTTACTTTTTGGAGAATATGTAAATTTAGATTTTTCATGGTTTTTTTTTTATATTTGCATATAATAAACTAACTCACAAATCAACAAGCCTGCGTGTAAGTGATTTTTTTTTTTGCTAATCATGAAAATTAAATTTATTATTTTATTTAAATAATTTTTAATAATATATCTGATTGTGTCCATATGTATAATCAATTTCTAATAAATATTAGACTTGAAACATATGTTAACATTGGAAAGTGACAATTGCCTACTATCTTGACTAACATCTTTATTAAAATCAATTTTATTTTATTACATTTTTTTTATCGCTTTTGACTAATATAATTAACATTTAATTGTTACACTAGAGAATGTAATTATTTCTTTCTTTTAAGCAAAATATAACTTTTTTTTAAAATATGATTGATTTGAAATTATGCAGTGAACTAATAATATCATGAAAATCATAGTAAAACCAAACAAACTCTTCTATTTGATTTGTATATTTCAAAAAGCATTGAAGATTTTGGTGATGATATTTTTCACATTCATCGTGATCTTATGTCATTTTTCTTGTGTAATCTAAATCAATTATATTTTAAAAAATTAAAGATTTATTTTACCATATTTTTATCAGCATAATTTAATTATTATTCATAAAAACAAGGAACAATTAATTTATCACTTTGACAAAAAAAAAATGATTTGTTATAACATACATTTTTCAAAATTAATTTATGTTTTAGAAATATCGTAACGTAAATGCTCTTCTCCAAACTAGCGAAACTATGGGGTCGATTGGAAAGACGTTTAGTAGAGCTGTAGCTGTGAGGGGCTGAAGCAGTAAGCTGCTGAAGCTGTAAGCGGCTGAAGCTTATATTAAAATTATTTGATTGGTAAAGCTGTGAGCTGTTAGACATAAAATTACTAAAATAGACATATACTAAACAAAAATAAGAAATTAATTAAATCTATAAGGACAATTATGACTTTTTACAACTTAAATAGCTTACAGCTCGGGAAAAGCTCCAACGTAGAGCTTAGAGGTAAGAAGCTTTTAGACCACCTCTAAGCTTGACTTTAAGTTCCGTCAGTCATTCGTGATTGGATTTTAAAAAGCTTTAAGCCCGAATAAAAACTTTACCAATCAACCCCTATAACTGATAAATAAATTTTTTTTTAAACAGTAATTTTTGGGGAACTTTTTTTTTAAAAAATATATTAATTTACATGTAACATATAATTAAATCTAATGTACAAAATTTAATAATAGTGAATTGATATGCTGTAAGTTAAAGAAATTAGAGCAAATTTTGTCACTTACACTCACATTTTTTTTTGTCGAACGAGTTTTTGATTTATAATAGAAATTAGAGCAAATTAAACCTTAAATTTTTATTTACACTTTTAAAGCTTCACAGTTTTTTACGGATTGCTTAAAACTTTAGGATTTAATTTACCGTAAGTAAGCTCTCTATAATATTTATAAGTAAATTGTGAATTCTAATTTAAAAATAAATCTGGTGAATATGTGTAATTTTTTTTTTTTAACTTTTGAGTTTAAAAAGTTTGAAACTCTCAAAATTTGGGCTGATGCAAGAAATGGAATCTTAAGAGGTCAAATAAATAAAAATCGAACTTATTCAACACAAAAGACATTTTCTTGTGTTAGAATCTTTCTTCTACCGATCCAATTAATACAAAGCCAGAAGAAAGTATATGCATACGTAATCACAACAAATCATTAATTATCTCTCTAATTATTTATTTAGTTAAATTAATTAAATACAATATTCTATACTACTAATTAATTAAAATAAATTACTGAAATTAATTATTATTAAACAAAGAGGCCAAGTCAGAACACACCCACCCACATCATTTAGCATCTCAGCTCCAAGCCAAAACTGCAACTTTTTTTTTTTTTAATAAACTCTAAGTTTTTTTTTTTCTTGCAGAAGAAAAAGCAAATCAAGATTGCTTTTGTTACTTAGAAAACGAAAGATTTGTTATATTGCAAGTTGAGACAAAGTTTACATGTAAGTGTGTTTTAAAAAACAGTTTTGAGATCTAATTGGGTCCTCTTTGTTCTTGGGAAAGATTCTTTACATGGTGAGAAATTAAACTCAAGATTAAATCTTTAGCTTCCAATCAGCTAAAAGAGATTTTTTTCATAGCTATTTTCTTTAATTTTTATAAAATTTGGTCATTGTTTATGTGGTGTTTTGTGTATGAAGAAATATAGACCAAACAAATCTCTTGTTTAACTGAACAGAACATACCAAATCTTGGTTTGTTCTCAGTGTTTTTGTTCTTACAGTTCTTGGGTTTCTTTGGTCAAATCTCTGAAACCCAAAAGCTTTCTTTCTATTGGTGCAAAGAATCTTGATAAAGGTGGTAACTTTTTGCTGCAACTTTTACTTAATCCCTTAGATATTTTTGGGGGTTTTTTGAAATTGAGTGAATTTCTGCAATTGGGTCTTGGGTTTCCTCTGGGTTTCTTTGCTACTGAATCTTCTTCTCTGAAGATTTCTTCTTTTTTCTTAGGAAATTTGTGTCTTAAAACTTTCTTGCTAGTAATTTTGTTTGTGTTCATAAGAGAGAATCTTGAAATTGATGGCATTACTTTGATTAATACACTTTTTTTCAGTCAACTTTCAATCCTATATATGTATTCTTATAACATTCCTGTGATTTCATCCTTTGAGAAAAAAAGTACTTTTTACTATTGAAAAGTTGAGGAAGATTCCACTTTGATTCTTCTCTTCTCTTGTTCTTTTTGATAACTTTTTCTGTAATTTTTACAGATTGGGTTCTTACCAAACTATTAATCCACTGGACTTTGCTGTTGAGTTGATGAAGGAAAGCTTGAGGATTTGATAGCTCTGAATACAAAAAGGGAGCTTTAGCTATGGAAGATAATGGTGGTGGTGAAGGAAATGGTGGGTTATCACCTAATTCCACCTTTGGGGGTTTTCCTGAGACAGCCATGGATTTGGATTTCATGGAGGAGCTTTTGTTTGATGGATGTTGGTTAGAGACAACAGATGGTAAAAGCTTGAATCAAACCGAAGAATCTGCTTCAGCTTCCATAGCCATGAATGACAACAACTCCTTCCTATATAGTTATCAAGAACTAATAACAAGTCATTTTGGTGAGAACTCATCACAAAATAATGAAGAAAGAGAGAGACTAATGTTACCTTCTTCACCTAATTATCTCAAGATCGAATCGATGAATCAAGAATCTTTAAACCAGGAAGTAACAAGTTCTGCAGAAACAGAAAGGTTTCTCCTTGAAGAATCTGAGGTAGGAAGAAGATGGTGGATTGCACCAAGAACAAGTACAGGTCCATCTTCATCTGTAACAGAGAGATTATTACAAGCTATTAATGGTTTAAACGAAGCTATACAAGATAAGGACTTTCTTGTACAGATATGGGTTCCATTTCATCAAGAAGGGAAGAATTTTCTTACTACTTTAGCGCAGCCACATTTATTCAACCAAAACTACTCAAGTCTTGCAAAATATAGACATGTTTCAGAGACTTACAATTTCCCAACTGATGAAGATTCCAAGGAATCTCAAGGTCTTCCTGGTCGTGTTTTCCTGCGAAAATTACCTGAGTGGACTCCTGATGTGCGTTTCTTTGGAAGTGATGAGTATCCACGCATCAAAGAAGCAAGAAACTGTGATGTTCGTGGGTCATTGGCTCTTCCTGTGTTTGAAAGAGGTAGTGGAACTTGTTTAGGTGTAGTTGAGATCGTCACAACAACTCAAAAGATGAATTACCGACCAGAACTTGAGAATATCTGTAAAGCTCTTGAGGTTTGTCTCGTCCTCTTAGTTCCACTTTTAACATCTAAAAACATCAAACTACTCTACGCAGCACCTTAGCTTCAATAGCTTTCTGATTGCTCCTTAGTTCAATTCCACAAGGATCTACTAATTACTGTGTCCAGTTTCTTCCTGAGATCCTGTCACTGCAGATTCTTCAGTTCTTGTCTGCTTATGTGACTATTCTGCTTGTCTACTAATTACTGTGCCCATTTTTGCAGGCCGTTGATCTAAGGAGTTCAAACCATCCAAGCATTGAGGTGTGTTAAAACAGCATCCTAATTCAAATCCTTGTTCAACACCAATCAACAATGATATGCAATGCTAAGGTCATACCCATGTTTCAGTGTCTGCAGGTGTATAGTGAATTCTACCAAGCTGCATTACCTGAGATATCAGATTTTTTGCTCTCAGTCTGCAGAACATATGATTTGCCTCTAGCATTATCATGGGCACCGTGTGCTCGGCAAGGGAAAAGTGGGTCTCGACATTCTAATGAGAACATCTCTCAGTGTGTGTCAACAATTGATTTCGCTTGCATTGCCTTCGAAGAACAGAGCAATAGTTTTCTGGAAGCATGCTCTGAACACCATCTGCTTCAAGAGGAGGGTATAGTTGGAAAAGCATTTAAAGCAACGAAACTATATTTTGTACCTGATGTGACCACTTTTAACAGGAAAAACTACCCTCTTGCACACCACGCTAAGATATCTGGCTTACATGCTGCTTTAGCTGTCCCATTGAAAAGCAAATTCAACGGTTTGGTTGAATTTGTATTGGAATTCTTCTTTCCAAAAGCTTGCCTCGAGACCGAAGCGCAACAAGAATTGCTCAAGTCATTGTATGGGACCCTGCAGCAGGATTTCAGGAGTTTAAATCTTGTCATAGACAAAGATCTAGAGCTAGAAATTGTATTGCCTGTTAGAGAGACAATGGTTATCCAAGAAAACCCACTTAATGGAACAGAAACCACAGAGAATTTGAAATCTAGGTCTTTAACCGAAATTCATCAGCAAGAATCCTCATGGATCCCTCACATGCTTAATGCAAACGAAAAGGGTAAAGGCATGTCACTTTCTTGGGAGTACCAGAAAGAAGATCCAACGGAAGAATTCAAGCTCACATCTGGTTGGGATAACAGTCAGCTTGATCCAAGATCCAACAATTTTATTTCAGAACCTGAACAGTTCCAGAAAGGACCTATAATTGAGGTGGATCCAAGTATTGATTCAGCTTCAACTGCTGCAGGGAAAGTGTTAGGCAGTAGAAAAGCAGGTGAAAAGAGAAGAACAAAAACAGAAAAGACAATCGGCTTGGAAGTACTTCGACAATACTTTGCTGGAAGCCTCAAGGATGCAGCCAAGAGCATTGGTGGTAAGAAACTGTTGTACACTCCTGGAGATATTTCTCCAGTTTTCTTCTTCAGTCCTATAATAACATGCACCTCATGAGATTTGAATCTTATTGTATCTTGGGCAAAAAAACATAACCAATACGTTCCTTAGTCCAATTTTGACATATGTAACACAAAAATATCAATACCTGAGGTAAACAGCTGAGGGACTGGATGGAGAATATAAATGCACAAGTCTCAGACATTCTATATATATGACAGTGGTTCGGTCTTGCTCTATAAACATGTTTCATCATGCCTATTTATTGGTCTTTCAGACAGTGATGTGATACGGTTTCATTCTGATGTTGCAGTTTGTCCAACTACCTTGAAAAGGATCTGCAGGCAACACGGAATAACAAGGTGGCCTTCCCGGAAAATCAAGAAGGTGGGACACTCGTTGAAGAAACTCCAACTCGTTATGGATTCTGTTCAAGGTGCGCAGGGATCTATCCAACTTGACTCATTCTATACAAGTTTCCCAGAGTTAAGCTCCCCAAATATGTCTGGAAATGGCCCTGACTTGCAGACAAGACATTTGAATGCTCAAACTGAAAATGGTGTTCCGGCCCAGGAAACAACAGCACCAAAGTCACCATCATCTTCTTGCAGCAAGAGCTCTGGTTCAAGTGCCTCATGTTCAAATGGAGCTGATAAAAGCACAAATACTTTGAATACTGCAAATACTCTAGTTTCTGAGGATGCTGGCGCAGTCGTAAAGAAAGGTCAGCACAAGGCGGAACTGGTAACCATGGATCAGGAAGAAACAAAGTGTCTCTCGAGAAGCCAGAGCCATAAAATATTCAAGGAGCATCCTCTTCTTGAGAATTTACCTCCATTACCTGGAAGTAGCAACAAGGGGTTAAGAGCTGGAGGCTCAATCAAAGTGAAAGCAACATTTGGTGAGGCTAGGGTACGGTTTACCTTGCTTCCAAGCTGCGGTTTCAGAGAGCTCCAGCAGGAGATTGCTAGGCGTTTTAACATAGAGGAAATTTCCCGGTTTGATCTGAAGTACCTGGATGACGATAAGGAATGGGTTCTTCTGACATGTGATGCAGATCTCGAGGAATGCATTGACATATATAGATCATCACAGAGCCAAACCATCAAGATAAGCCTACACGAAGGTTTTCAGGTCAAGCTGGGAGGTTCTTTTGGTAGCAGTCGTCGTTCCTTATAAACAATCATAGTAAGGTTGCAATTCCAAAACACTAGAAGATTCTATTGATTAAGTAGCTTTTTAGAAATCTCACTTACCAATTTCACCTGGGCGTCGTCTGTAAACATCTTTTCAGTGCCCTGAATGCCTTTTTGCAAGCGGCAGTAGTAACTAATCTCCTGCATCCACTTAGCATAATATTTTGTAAAAAGCTACGCATTACTGAAACATGGATCTTAAGTCTGTAAAACCACTTATTATTTGGTTTCTTCTAGGCTCTGCAACTATGGCGACTGAATATTCTCTGTTCTTTCTATTATGTATATTTTTATAATAGAAACCGCGAGATTTGAACCTTATATGCAGTCTCACTTTTATATTTCAGCAACAAGATGAGTTCAAGAATCAAAACCTGGCAGTATCATCGAGATATAGAAGAGTGCAACATAGGAGACTCTTCTTTTGGCATGGAAGAAAGTCATATGGCCTGCACACAAATAAACTGACAACATTTCTTGTCACAGGACACTGACTATCCTATGATTTCATTGACTTACCCAGAACAGCTTGAGTATTTACTATTCAGTTATGAACATTAACAAGCTGTGCCAGATTTAAAGTATAACACACAAATTTCACCTATATTGGTTAAGATGTGAACACTTAACTGTCCTGGGTAAAAACAGGACATAAAATCTGTATATTCATGTTTATATTACATGAAGACCTCTCACGTTCTTCTACCAAGAAAGCAACAAACAATAAAATTTTGTGATCTTCCACGTTTCAACAAACTTATTCGCTTTGTAGAGCGCTTTCCAATCTACTGTTCCAAAACCAGTAACTGAGGGCACAAAAAGTACGAGAATAGTAGCTTACATTTTTTCGGTAGAGCAGATTGCTTTCAGCGACCACAAATTCAAAGTTGGCTTCATTGAAAATGAAAGCGGACAGCTCCTTTCCCTATTTTCTTTCCCAGGGTGGTCAAGGCCCATAATCTCTGGCTTTACTTTCCCCTTGTTTTACCCTCTGGTGTCAATTTATACACGCCAAAGGGAATGTAAACTTTGTGTACCCCTTGGGAACGTCAAGCATATCTTTCATCTTGTCTGCTTAAGCTGCAAAGACGGAAAAAAATAGAATGTAAAGGTCCAACTCAGGTATATTGTTCTATCGATCACGAAGATTTTTGTACACACATTGGATCCATAAACACTATCCGTTTCAGTACTTCTACCACAGGTAGCTTCCTTAAGGCCATCTTAAACTGTACATCACTAGCTATAAGGCAACGTATTATACTGAGCTTGGAGAAAATGTTCAAGTAAAATGAAGAAACTAATTGTTGTAAGACCATTCCTGTACTAAGGTACTTAAAATTCATAGATGCTTCAAAAGAGATTTGCATTCAGAGCTCAAGCTGTTAATTAGAGAGTTAAACTTACTGCACCAGTTTCCTTCCTTGATTGGTTGTCCTTAGTATTTCGTACGGTTCTTTGCATTCCTTCTAGTTTCCTTCCTTTACTTGTCAAGGCGAGTACAAAGATAGGAGGCTAGCCGTTGCATCCTCGACAAGCTGAAACTTTCAACGAGCTTGAGGACCATCTGAACTTTCTCACCAAAAATAAAACAGAGTCATGACATATCCCTAACCATCGTCCTCCCAGTACTCCAAATAGTCAACTTTCTGAGGCTGAAAGCTTGATATATCTCCCTGACCCCATCCTTTTTTAACCCTTGTCAGAGTTTTCAGTGCAATTCCACTGCCATCATCTCTGCAAAATAACAATTGGTTAGGAGAACACTAGTTTCTTTAAGGGTGAAGGAAACATCCAGTAACTTTCCGGGAAGAGATGAAACGATATAGGAGGATTCCCTCAATGTGAACAGAGAGTCTATTGCCTACTCATATACATGAAGCTTACTCTATATCTTGAACCTTTTTCTCAAAAAGAAAATCGAAACCTCCAGTAGAAAAACATCTTGAAGTTGGGCGTACACCAGGAGAAACAAGTCAAGACAAACCACGAGAGAGTGTTTTCTATACCTGTGCAACATATTCTGCCAGTTGTCTCCACCATACTTCTTATGCTTTTTTTGTTGTAAATCCATCGCATTTGAATTTACTCTGTTTGCCCCTTCTCCAACTGAAGCCATTTCCATCATCTTCTCAGCAAAAATATTTGCCTCTTGCTTATTTCCCCTCTTACCTAAGCTATCTATCACAGGCATCAATGCTGCAGGATCAAACCCATATCCTTTGTCTATCATCTTATGCAAAATCCCACTAGCTACATCTACCTTTTCCTTCTTACATAAGCTCTCAACAAGATCTTTGTAGAGGAAAGTACCCAACTCGAAACCTCTTTCCAAAACAGTGTCAAGAACCTCCGTAGCCTTTAACAGTTGCTCTGCAGCAAGCAGCTCATTGAACATCAAGCTGTAAAGGCCTTCCTTTTGTCCGCAGATACTTACAGCCGTCTCAAAAACTTCTTGAGCCATATCAAAGTCAGGGACCTTACAAAATGCTCCGATTAAATATTTGAACGAGAACACATTTGGGGGTACATTCTTTTGCATCATCTCATCTAAGAGATAGGTTGCATCTTCAACTTTTCCTCCCTCACAAAGATATTTGATTGCAGTATTGTAGGTGCAAATATTTGGTGAAATGCCCTTTTCTTTCATATCATCCATCATTCCATGAATTTCAAATATCTGTTTTTCTATTCCTAATCCCAGGATCAGTGAGTTATACGTATGCAAGCTCTTATTGCAACCTTTTTTCTCCATGTCTTTGAGAATACGAAACGCGGATGATAGTTTCCCCTGTTTGCAGAAATGATGGATGAAAATATTGTATGCAACAGAATCCGGTCGCAGTTTCTCTCCCATCATCTCTGCAAACAAAGTTTTTGCTTCGTCTAACCTTCCAGATTTGCACAGACCATTAATTAAAGTTGAATATGTGATGTGGTCAGGCAAACAATTGTTCTCGATCATGCTGTCATCCACCAGTCCAACAAAGGAATTGCCTAGGTTACCAAGAGCAGCACTTCCATGCACCCGCATCCCCCTAACTATCTCCATAGCTTTATCTATGTCCCCGGTTCCACAAAGTCCATCAATTATGATGTTGCAGGTAACAGTATCTACTCCATAACCTTTTTCATTCATCTTCCTCAACAACTCTTCTGCTTCAGATATTCTCCCCATCTTCCATAGGCTATGGAGCAAAATATTGCAAGTATAAGTATTTGGTGAGCAATTCTTCCCCATCATCTCCTGCAATAATCTTTTGGCTGCATAGACTTTCCCTACACTGCAGTAACCATGTAGAAGACATCCATAAGTTACAGCATCCGGGGAAACACCATTTCTTTTCATTAAATCAACTATGTTCTTTGCATCTGATAGCATGCCTAATTTGCACAACCCATCCATCAAGATATTGTAGGAATATATACTTGGGCATATTCCTTTATCGATCATTTCTTTAAGGACTGTTCCAGCCTCTATAAACTTCCCTTGTCTGACTAATCCGTGCAACCAAATATTGTAACTCTGCAAACTAATGAGATCGCCATTTTTACTAATTGACTCAAAGAGGGCCTTGGCTTCCTCCAGCATCCCTACCTTGCAGAATCCTTGAAGCATCAAGTTATATGTTACACTATTGGGACGAGGAAGACCAAGATATTCATCTAACTCCATATCCCTGAATAATCTAGACGCGTCCAGAACCTTTCCTTCCTTACATAGCGCTGATATCCTAGAGTTGAAAGTTACAATATCAGGATTCAAACCCTCTCCTCGCATTTTCTCCACCAATTTTTCAGCATCATCGTTCCTGCCTTCCTTGCAGAACGTCGAAATGATGGTATTGTACACAACTTTATTGGGTAATACCCCATAGTTTTTCATTGAATTCAACAACTCTAGTCCTTTATCAGGAAGACCAGCTCTACAATACCCACTAACCAAGATCCCAAAAGTAAACTCATTTGGCTTACAACTTTTCTCAGGCATTTCATCGAACAACTCTCGAGCAGCGTCCACACAACCTGAATTACACAAAGCACGGATCAATAAATTGAACGTATAAGTCTCTGGAGCCATCCTACAGAGTACCATATCCTTATACAACCACGAAACGAAATCCACACGTCTTTCCCTTATGCAACCTTCCAGCAACACATTATACTCAAAAATTCCGGGATAATTTTCAGGGAACCGAGACCGAACAAACTGAAATTGCGTAAACGCTTTATCAAGGTGACCCGATTTCGCGAAGATTGATACGACAGAGAGAAGAGAAGAGAATTTCGCCTTCTCGACTGACGACGAGAGCATAAGACTGTGAAGATCGTCGATTTCTTCGTACATTTTGGCGCGAACAAGTACACGAGTAATCGTAGGCATCGCAGTTAAGGATACGACATGGGTATCCTCTGAAGGAGAAGAGAAAATCCTCTTGAACATTCTCCATGCCAATTTTGGATTGTTCGTGTTCTTCCATAACGCCTTAACAAGACTACCAGATTGTTCCATTGGCACTTCGGCGCGGAACTACAGATGCAAAATTCCAAAATTGACTCTTAAATAAAGATTAAATTATTAACGGCCAAAAGTATAATATACTTAAACATTTGGACTATTTTGTAAATATCGGAAAGTTACAAACTTCAAAATATCAACGCTTTTCATCTGCTCTCATTTTCAAAGTCGTCTAGAGACTCTTGACCTTCTCTACTCTTATCTCGAATCTCGATCATCTTCCAGATTCAGTGATTTAGACCTATAATTGCAGCAGAAGATGTCTCGTCAATCGCTGTTTCTGCTAAAGCATCTCGGAAAGCTCGCTACAGGTTCTAAAATTCAAACTCGATCGGTCACTTATATGCCCAGACCCGGTGATGGCACACCACGAGCTGTGACGTTGATTCCTGGAGATGGAGTCGGTCCGTTGGTGACGAGCGCGGTGGTTAAGGTGATGGAAGCAATGCACGCGCCGGTCTACTTTGAACCGATTGAAGTTCATGGTGATATGAGTTGCTTACCGGAGGATCTGCTGGAATCTTTGCGGAAAAACAAGGTTTGCTTGAAAGGCGGACTCAAAACCCCAACAGAAATCGGTGGTGGTGTGAGTTCGCTTAATGTTAAAATGAGGAAGGAGCTTGATCTCTTTGCTTCTCTTGTTAATTGCTTCAATCTGCCTGGTTTACCTACTCGCCATGAGAATGTTGACATCGTGGTAATCAGAGAGAACACAGAAGGAGAATATGCAGGGCTTGAACACGAAGTTGTTCCTGGTGTCGTTGAGAGTCTTAAGGTAAATTTCCTGATTTTGCGCTTAGTCGTCATTGAATCTCGCTCTGGTGAAGTTTTTGGATCAAATTGTGAATTCAAATTACGGGTTGATTGATATTTATCTGCAATTCCCTTTTAGCTTAGGGTTTTCAGAATCTAGTATAGGAGAGTTTGATCAACATAAGAAAGACTAGGCATTATATTTCTTGTATATATACACAACAATGTCTTCTCTGAATCCATGGAACTAGTTTCTTATCTAGATTCTGTGTCTAGATTCACTGTTTTCATGTTGAGATGCTTCAAATGCGAGTGCCACTCGTCTTATCTTTGATGTCTCTGATCCTATTGTTATGCAAGGTGATCACAAAGTTTTGTTCAGAGCGTATTGCAAAGTATGCTTTTGAGTATGCTTACTTGAACAACAGAAAGAAAGTCACCGCTGTGCACAAAGCCAACATCATGAAACTAGCTGATGGTTTGTTCTTACAATCTTGTCAAGAAGTTGCTAAGAAGTATCCAAGCATTATCTACAATGAAATCATTGTTGATAATTGCTGTATGCAGCTTGTCTCAAAACCAGAGCAATTCGATGTCATGGTAAGCCTTAGAGAGCTAAGATTGTAACAATTTCTCAAGTTCTTGGACTAGAGCTCCCTTCACTTTTAAGTCTTTTTCTAACCTGGATATGTTTACATGATCTACAGGTGACGCCGAATCTCTATGGTACTTTAATTGCAAACACTGCTGCTGGTATTGCTGGAGGCACTGGAGTCATGCCTGGAGGTAATAATCTGAACTTAAGATTGTTTTTACCCTTAGAGACAGTCACTGGAGTCATGCCTAGAGGTAATAATCTGAACTTAACACTGTTCTTACCATTTGCTGCGATGAAAACAACAGGAAATGTTGGAGCAGAGTATGCAGTTTTCGAGCAAGGTGCCTCGGCAGGAAACGTGGGGACAGAATTAACCGAACAGCAAAAAAATGCAAACCCTGTGGCGTTGCTGCTTTCATCAGCCATGATGCTTAGATACCTTCAGTTCCCTTCATTCGCCGATCGCCTTGAAACAGCCGTGAAACGTGTTATCGCCGAAGGAAAGTGTCGGACTGAAGATCTTGGAGGAAACAGTACAACCCAACAGGTCGTTGATGCAGTCATTGCAAATTTGGATTGAATTGCCAATAAAAAACCATGGTATTATTCCACTCCATTTTGCAATTTGATTCTTTTCATCACATTCTTTCGAGATATAAAATAACTCGAATTGGGTTTCGAAAATTCAATCAAAAAAGTAAGTTTTTTGTTGATATTCTCAATTTTCTTAAGCATATCTTCAATGCTTCAATGTTTATCATGTATTTTTGTTGTAATGTAATACGCAAATCTTAAAATAATGTAAAGTACATTGATTCTTATTGCCAAATCTTACTGGTTTTTGGTGCTGTAAACGAGGAACCATGCTTCAAGTAGTTTCTGTACTAAAGATTCACACACTTACAAGAACATTGAATCTCACTAAAGAAGCCAAAGACAGAGCAGAACCAAGTGAACCAACATGATCAAGAAACTGAAGTTTGAGCTGACCGTCGTGGCGTGGTTACCGGGACCAGAAGCTGTTCATCAGAGAGAAGACTTATCAAGTCATTATTCGCAACTAAGCAAAGGTAAAAATGTGCATTAACCTTAAAGAAACCGAACCTGGACAAGTGGAATCTGGTGAGAGAGTGGTGAAGACTGTCTGATTATTGTAACCAGCATAGGCACAAGAACGAGGGCCACAAGGGCTGCTCGTACTGGTCGTGTTACCGATAAACAAAGCTTCTGATCCTTCGCATTGTAACGATGGGCAAGTCTGCCAGTTCACAGGCTTATCGAACTGAGAAGGTTCACAGCTTAAACTGAGCACAAGATCAAAAACCAAAAATCCATCAGAATTCTTGAAAATACACAATCTTTAAAAGTAACCTATGTCGGTATGTTGAAAAAAAACTCTTAACTACCAAAATGATTTTTTAAATCCTAAACTTGATAATAAGATTTTTTTAACCATAAACTTTAATAAGTGTGTTTTTTTTAACTGAAATCTCAAATTTAAACTTCAAATTATAGTATAGCTAATCCAAATTTGAGTATTTTTTTTCCGTAAAAAGCATATATAGAACCACTCGATTCAAGGTTTTTCAGTCATTATTTTTGGGTTAAATTTTGAGATTATCGTTTAATTTTCGGTTTAAAGTTTAATTTTGATTTTAAAATTCGATTTGGTTTATAAAACCCGATTATCAAAATTTAGGGTTTAAAAAACGATTTTAATAATTGGAGATGTTTTTCACCAAACGAAAATAGTTTAGGACTTCAAATACAGTAAATCTATCTTTAAACCTCCCCAAGATTTATCATTAACTTACGTCCAATTACTTGAAGCTTGACAAGAACATCTGACACAGTTATTAGCAGTCAAGGAGTATGAATTGTTAGACAGAAGCATTGTAGCGTCCAATGAGTCATTCCTCACAGAAGAGTTACAAGCTGCAACAAAAAAAATGGTGAAGTTCTTAACTTTTCTTTTCAAAATCAGAAACCCAATTCTCTACTTCATTAAATAGCATCATTTAGTTTACAAACCCTTTTGGATTTGTTCAATGAAATTGCTAAAGTCACTGACTTTTTACTGAAATTCAAGCAAAGTTAATGACTTCTTTCAAAATCATAAACCCAATATTTACTCTCAAATATCATTAATTTGGTTAAATTTTATTAAATTGCCCAATAAAACAGCTAAAACCACCAACTTTTAACTGAAATTCATGCAAAATTCATGACTTTCTTTCAAACCCCTAAACCCAATCATCAATCTACCCTAAAAAAATCATCAATTTCTTTAAAAATCCCTAACCCCAATTCAATTTCCCCAATAAAACACCCTAAAGTCACCGACTTTTTACATAAATTCATGTAAATTCCATGACTTTCTTACTTAACCCAAAACCCAATCATCAATTCACCCTAAAAAAATCATCAATTTCTTTAAAAATCTCTAAACCCCATTCAATTTCTCCAATAAAACACCCTTAAGCCACCAACTTTTCACTGAAATTCATGCAAAGTTCATAACTTTCTTTCAAAACCCAAAACCCAATCATCAATCCACCCTAAAAAAAATCATCAATTTCTTCAAAAATCTCTAAACCCAATTCAATTTCTCCAATAAAAACACCCTAAAGCCACCAACTTTTCACATAAATTCATGTAAAGTTCATGACTTTCTTCCAAAACCCTAAACCCGATCATCAATTCAACCTAATAAAATCATCGATTTCTTAAAAAATCTCTAAACCCAACTCAATTTCTCCAATAAAAACACCCTAAAGTCACCAACTTTTCACATAAATTCATGTAAAGTTCATAACTTTCTTTCAAAACCCTAAACCCAATCATAATCCACCCTAAAAAAATCATCAATTTCTTCAAAACTCTCTAAAACCCAACTCAATTCCTCCAACAAAACACCCTAAACTCACAAACTCCACCACTTCAAAAAACCCCAAATCAAAAACTCCAAACTTGTAAAAAATCTTACCTCTAAGTGGAACATTAAGAGGCAAATCAGCTAAAAGCTGTTCATCACCAGAAATCCCATTAATCTGAATCAAAGTATCATTATCCGTTCCAAATTCATTAGCAATTTGACCAATAGAACTCCCTTGTTTCACAACATGAGCATAATGAACAACATCTTCACCGTTGACTTTATCACAACTACAAGGTAAAGGTATCCAAAATCGTTGACCAACTTCAATTACATTTTCATCTTTAATTCTATTCATTTCACCAATCTTTTGATGCTTAAGTAATCCTCCAAAAACCTCAGCTGCAATGAAAAAAAGCGTATCACCCGGTTTAACTGTGTAAACCGGAACCCGGTTTGAAACACCGGTTCCATTAAAACAAGAACAAGGAATTGGGATTTTTATGACTTGATTAGGGAGCACTGATTGGTTCCGTGGGGTGGAGAGTGGGAGATTATTAGCTCCTAAGATTGTACGGAGATTCTTGATTGAGAAAAGAGTTTGAATATTGTTTAAAGTTGTTGCGTTTTTGCTTGAGTAGCCAACGAGAGCACGACACGTGGCGTTTGTGGTGTTGCATTTGAAGTTACCGGTCATTTGAGCGGTGAGGGAGAGGAAGAAGGAGAAGAGGAGGAGGAGGGGAAGGGTAAAATGGGAAGTTTTCATGTTTTTTTTGTTTAGTTAGAGGAGAATTCAATGTGGAGGGAGAGAAAGGGAAGAAATAGAGGAAGGGGAGAGAGTTGACTGAGAGAAGACTTTTTTTGTGTTTGAAACGTTGACTGTTGACTTTTCTGGAAGACTTTATAATGTGAACATAAGAAGAAAACAGACATTTGTGTTCTGTTCTTTAAATGGGAAGTGTTGGCATTTTTTATTTGTCGTAGTGTTTGGGATATTTATGTGTTGGGGAAGTGTGTAACACGCGTTATGATTATTTTGAAATAATTGTATTTTATTATTTTTAGTGAAATAATTATATCAAAATGATTATTGTGAAATAAATGTACCAAAATAATTGTTGTAAAATAATTATATTTTATTTTGCAGTGAAATAATTTTATTTTGATAGAGAGTTTAGAAAGTAAACTATATTATAACTTAACAAACAAAATTAAAAATAAATATTTCTTTTATAATAAAACAATTTTTAGATCGTCATTTATATATAACTATTTTTTAATTAACAACTAAACGATATTTTTAGACAATTACTTGTATCAACTATTTATATATTAGAACATGATTGTATTAATATTCAAATTAAATTTCTTATATATTATTTAAGAAATGAAATTAAAAATAATTATTTATCTTGTAAATAACTAAGCTTATATATCGATCAATATTTTAAAATATAATCCCACCTAGTTTAATACTACATATTTGGTTTAATACTTACTTTAATTTGTTTTCATATAACCGTTGATTAGGATGGTTTAACGTTAGTTTTTATCCCGACTCTGTTGGGTCGAGATTGGGCCTAAGTGCAGGCCCATTTATAATTAGTGGACGTTTAACTTTAAGCTAATCAAGAAGAAGGCCCAATAAATGAAATGGTCTTCTGATGTAAAAGTAAAACTATATATAGATTTTGACCCCTTTTTTTTATATAATCAACAAAGATGAACAGATTTTACTTTCTATATACATAACTGATTCAATTAAAGCTAATATAATTTTGTTTGTTCAAAGTTACTTATATAATCTATTATTGAATCAATTATTGACTTATCTTTTGGTTCTATAAATGATCTATGAGTGTTATATTAGTGGACTGTAATAAAAGCTAACTATAAAATTTATCAAATGGTTTTGGACCGTTGGATCTTAATTCATTTGCTAAAACCAAACATAATTGGTTGGTGTCCTAAGATGATATGAATTATGATTATATGTCAAATCTCAAACATCATTATATAAAAAGAAGAAATTATAAAGAAAAATTAGGAATCTAATAATTGTTGCCTAGGTTGTCTTGTCCATATATATATATAATATTAATTTTCAATTATTATATTAATTTGGTATACTTATAAATAATGAGTAAAATCGCATCAAATCTTGAAACTTTGTTACCTCTTCTTGGTGTAAAGGAAAACAAAAAAATATAATATAATAAAACTATGAAAAATTATGTAGTTTGAATAGTTTTTTTTATGTTTGCCTATTTTAGATTAATTCTACTTAAAAATTAAAAGAGTGAAATTGAGAATCTAGACATGAATGACTAAACAATAAAAAAAAATGACTAAACAATAAGTAGTCAGACCATTTTAAAAGTATATAATGTAATGAAAATGCATGTGTTAATGTTTGTGTGGTGTAGCCTTTTTTTTATCTCTCTACAAATGTGTATCATATGTCCCCTTTCCCATGTGCTTAGAAATAATTATATGCCTACATATAATTAACTTATAATTAAGTATTATCTAAGTATATATGAAATATTTTTCTTAATTATTATAAATTGTGGGAGCAAGGTTGGTGTAATAGGTCTGCACTTATAACTCTTTCTCCCTCATTTTCTAAAGACATTTTGGATCCAATTAATAAAACCGGTTTGTAGTCCATTCAACAAAAAAAAATATTATGAATTTTGTATAGTTATTATTTTAAATAAATGAATAGTAATTTTTCAAATTTAAACTACGTAAAATCAAAAACCAACAGAGGTGTCTATTTAACAACTTCTATAAATAATATTTGGTTTTTTGTGTAAACCACTTATTATTTTATGCAGTTAAATAGTTTATTGTTATCTCATGATACTATTCAATTAATTTTAGAATAAACACTATATTATAATTAAAATATTTATATGTTCTTAGAGTAAAATTTGAAGTTTTTGTGTTTTACCATTAGAGTAAAACATTTCTAAATCTCAAATTGAAGTTTCACATTTGAAGTTATAATTCACTATCTATAAATAGAACAACTTCTATAAATAATATTTGGTTTTGTGTAGTTATAAATAATAAGATGCTCACAAACCACAACTTTAAGCCATTCTAGTCACTATTTTTTATCAGTAAATGTACTGCAATTTGATATATATATATATATATATATATACATTTTTCAAAGTTAGGATAATTTAATATTAGATCTTGTTAAATAGTTTATTTGGGGAATGCATTTAATTAGTTATTTATATAATATGAATATGCGTTAAGCATTATCAACAACTAGCACTAAACTATAATAAATATTAACACAAATTTGGCCAGTTTAATTTTTTTTTTTAGCAATCATATAGTTTATATATGATATATGTAAACCTCACTATTATGGATAAAATCAAGACTTCTATAAAACTAAACAAAATCAAAACGTCTAAATGTGTGTTAACGTAAAATATTATTAATATTATATGTGCTTAATCAAAATGATTTTTTTTTCATTGAAATCCGATTAAATATTCAGGACCAAATAAATCTATTAAAATGTTAACTATTGAAATTGTTTTGTACATTTAGACAATATTAGTGACTAACCAAAAACCATTTTTTTTTTCAGTTTTATTATTTGATTATAATTGAGACAAATTTAGCAGTGTCATAATCTAATGATCTAAAACGAAGCAAAGCAACAAAAATTGAAATAGAGCGTCTTTAATAAGCAAAATAAAGTCGAGGGTCCAAAAACAAAAGTTGAAATCGACAGACGAAGACGTCACATAGTCATATTTGCATTATAAATTATTCAAGTTTTGGTACTAACTTTATATAATTTATTTTTATATATTGTCAAAAAAAGCTTTTTCTATATTTACATATATTAAATGTCATTTCATTTTTATTTACTTGTTCACCCTTTCCCCAAAAAATAAAAGTTAGAAAAAATGGACCACATATTCATTTATTTAAAACCACTTCTTACTTTGTCTTTTCAACATTGCATTCAATGTTATATGTTTTGGTTCACAATTGTTAATAAAGGAAAAAAATAAACGATAAGCAACAATTGTGGATTTACTTTATTATTGAGTTTTATTACTATTTTCTATAATATATAATATTTTAGGATTATTTTCTTATTCACAGCAAGTAGAAGAATGATTTGAGATAATTATATATTTCTTTATTATTTGTGTCATAAATTTATATCTCAAAATGTATCTAGATTTATCTTGCATTAAATCATATTTTTAATTCGTTATAATTTTTCATTAATTTTAAAGAAATTTTTTATAGATTTTTTTTTTATTTTAGTTCAATATTTGTTATTATTAAACTGTAAAAATGGCCAAGAAATCTTAAAAATTAATCATAAAACCTAAAAATCTAACAACAAAAATGTGTATTTTTATAAAATACATTAAAATATATATTTTTCAAAAACTCACCTCAAATTAATGTATTTTAGAAAAAAAATCCAAGTATACATTTAAATGTTTTCTATGTAATAATTAAATTAGTTGGTCTGTCAAAATTCACGAATATTATAAGATTTGATAGTTTCTGCAATAAATTTATGAGTTTTCGTAAACTTGAAAACCATTCTTGTGGTTCCCCTGTCAACCCAAAATTCACATAAACCGGTTTAGTCTTTCTTTTAGCCATAAATCGGTCTAGTTTTTTTAGCCATGAACCGGTTTAGTTTTTTTAGCCATAAACCGGTTTAGTTAAGTTTCATCTTCTTTCTTTTCCGAACTTATGTTTCATCTACCATACCGATAACACAAAGTATATTGACTTAGCCATAATAAAAAGAAAATTTAATTTCTTATAATCAACGTAATAATTTATTTTGTACGTTACCCTATCATATTCATATATAACATTTTAAAATGTCCAACGACCAAATCAAAATACGACAATCAACACTTTACCAAAAAAAGGGACCAAATTAAATAACGAAATAAATTAAAATTTAATATTTTGGTCTAATGTGTGATTAAAGTTAATTATAAATAATGGTACTAATTTATAATAAACATAATTTCGTATAAAAATATAATTTCGTATAAAAATAGAAAAAATATATAAATATAATTTCGTATAAAAATAGAAAAAATATATAAATAATGGTACTAATTTATAATAAGAATATTTGTCTAAATTTGTTTAAATTTTAAATGATTTAGATATTTCGAAAATTTATTTAATTTCAATTAATAATTATTTGTTTAACACCTTAATAATTAATTAATAAATAGGAGTTTTAGTTTATTTTAATTTTAGAGATTATAGTGTTTTTTAATCTCAAACTATTTTTATTCGGTGAAAAATATGTGAATTATTATCAAATAATTTTTTTAACTCCAAACTCTGATAACCTAAGTTTTTAACCTATTAATCTGAAAATTAAACATGAAATCACAAGCTAATAACACTAATTTGTATTGTATTTTTGGGTCCAATTTTGTATTTCGGTTATCAACACTCAAAAGTATGGTTTATTTGTATAATAAAAATAATTTAAAGTTTAACTATCACTATTTAACTTCTTCTTAAATACAATTTAAACATTTTTTAACGTTACCTTTTAAATACAATTTACTCCGGCTAGATTCCCTCGCTGTCATTTTGCTCTTTCTTCCATTTTTTCTTAAAATTTTCTTCGTATCTTCATAAACCCTAAAAAACCAAACTTTTTCTCGAGAAAACAAAAATTATTCACTCCACTGTTTCTATCACTGTCACCACCACCATTTGCGTTTCTTCTTCTCTCACCTAACTTTCAAAGTCACAATAAAAAACCTTAATTCCAATTTCGTAACTTCGATTTTGGAATCTGGATTTTTCAATAATTGATTAAAAAACTCGATACTGATTGATTTCTTTCCCCCAAAAACTATGGGTTGTACAACTTCAAAGCTTGACGATCTCCCGGCGGTAACGCTTTGTCGCGACCGTTGCAATTTCCTCGAAGCAGCAATTCATCAGCGTTACGCTTTTGCTGATGCCCACGTCGCGTATACTCAATCCCTTAAAGGAATTAGCCAATCTCTTCACCATTTCATCAATCTTCACCATCGCTTTGTTGCAGAAGATTCTCCAGAAATTAAGAAGAAGATTGACCCAGAAATTGACTATGAAGGAAGAAACGATTCGCCTGAGAACAAGAAATCAACGAAATTAGCTTCTACTGCTGCTGTTACTCAGTCGGATTCTGGTTCTAGGTCAGGTCATATCGAATTTGATTCTGATTCCGATGATGATATAGATTCATTGCATCATTCTGATCATTCATCTCCTTTACATCATCATCTCCATGGCGGCGATAACGATTCACCAATAGGTTATATGGATTCTGATTATATAATGGCTCCTCCTGCTTCTTACTCTGGCCGATTTTTGCATATGAATTACATGAAAAACAGTTCGATGCCTCCTTCTGTTATCTATGAACAGAAACCCTCAAGTCCGCAACGAGTTTACTTTGGGGATTCATCGTCTTATGCAAACCCTAATGATCACAATTTGAAGAACACTACTTATCCTTACTTCCCAAATTACGGACAAGGACCAGGGTCTGTGTCTGTGTCTGGACTCTATGGCTATGGTTCTTCAACTACTGATGCTTCCTTCTCGAAACCACCTCCAGGACCACCATCACCACCAAAGTCTACACCTTGGGATTTCTTGAACCCTTTTGAGACTTTTTACCCTCCGTATACACCTAGTAGAGATTCAAGAGAATTGAGAGAGGAAGAGGGGATACCAGATTTGGAAGATGAGGATTTCCGGCAAGAAATTGTGAAGGAAGTACACGGGAAGGAGAAATTCGTTGCGGCTATGGAGGAAAAAGAAGAGGTTTCAGGTAGTTCTGGTGCTAGTACTAGTGGTACTTCTTTGTATCAGACTAGGCCTAGTGTATCAGTTGAGAAAGAGGGATTAAAATTTGAAGAGGTTCATGTTGTGGAGAAGAAAGTTGTTGAAGACCGTGGGGATGCGGCAGCTCGTGGAGGAGGTGGTCGGCGTGGAGTTTCAGAGGTTGCTAAAGAGATTGAGACTCAATTCTTGAGAGCTGCAGAGTCTGGAAGTGAGGTTGCAAAATTGCTTGAAGTAGGCAAGGTTCCTTATGGTCGGAAACATGGTAAACATTAATCATTATTTGCCAATTTGGGTTACTTTTTTGATGATTCTGTTTGCGTAAAGTTTGATTCTTTCTTGAGATAAAGTGATTTTGTGTTCAATACATATGATTCTGTTGCAGAAAGTTTGATTCTTTCTTGAGATAAAGTGATTTGGTGTTCAATACATATGATTCTGTTGCAGAAAGTTTGATTCTTTCTTGAGATAAAGTGATTTTGAGATTAAGTATTTGAATTTGTGTGAATTGTGCGCAGTTTCATCAAAGACGTTAGCCTCATCACCTTCAAAGGTGTCTCGATCATCTACATCTTCTTCGACGGCTGCACCTACTTACGCAGACATTGAAGAGGAACTCGCATCAAAGTCACGTAATCTTTCATCAACATTACACAAGATCCACCTCTGGGAAAAGAAGCTTTACGACGAAGTTAAGGTATGTCGAAATTGATATGCATTTTGTTCTTAGTCTCTCTTCTTCTATTGTTACTCTTTTTTCGAGTTTAAACTATAGTTTTTCGGTGTTTCTCTCCTCGTGTAGGCCGAGGAAAAACTGCGAGTAACACATGAGAAAAACTTAAGAAGGCTGAAACGTTTAGATGAAAGAGGTGCAGAGTCTAATAAAGTAGATTCAACGCGAAAATTGGTAAGAAGTTTATCCACGAAGATAAGGATTGCGATTCAGGTCGTGGACAAGATCTCAATTACAATTAATAAGATAAGAGATGAAGAGCTATGGCTGCAATTGAATGAATTGATTCAAGGGTAAGCTTAACAAAGACTAAATTCGATCGGTTTATGGCTCTGTTCGTTTGCGCGTAGCTGGAGAGATGAAATGATGTTCATTTACCTTTTTTTTCAGGCTTACAAGAATGTGGAAAGCTATGTTCATCTGCCATCAAAGTCAATGTGAAGCTATTAAAGAAGTTAAAGGTCTAGGTCCGATTAAAGCAAGTAAAAAACTCGAGGATGATCATGTCGAGGCCACGAGAATGCTAAGTTATGAACTTATAGATTGGATTATAGGATTCTCTAGTTGGGTAATGGCGCAAAAAGGATATGTTAAAGAGTTAAATAGTTGGCTTAAGAAGTGTTTACACTACGAACCGGAGGAAACAATTGATGGCATCGCTCCGTTCTCTCCTGGTCGAATGGGAGCTCCCGCAATCTTCGTGATCTGTAATCAATGGGAACAAGCTCTCGATAGGATTTCAGAGAAAGAAGTTGTCGAAGCAATGCGTAGTTTCACAACAAGTGTGCTTCAGGTTTGGGAACAAGATAGGTTAGGAAGCCGAGGTCACGGCGAATTAGAGACGAGAGGTCGGAATATGGACCGGGAAGAACAGAGAATACAAAAAGAGATTCAAGAACTTGAAAGGAAAATGGTTAGTACTAATTTGAGTAATGTTGTTTACCAAAGTGATACTACTAGTAATGATAGTTTACAAGGTTGTCTGCAACGTATTTTCGAAGCTTTGGAGAGTTTTATGTCCGAATCTAAGACTGCGTACGAGGATTTATCGCAGCGAATTGAAGAAGAATGTAGCGGCCGAGAAACAGAGGAGTGACGGGAACACCACGGTAAATAGGGTGTGACTGTAATGACTGTGACTCGTGAGCTGACCGTAGAACCGGTCGGTCCTGAGGTACATAGGGTGTGACCACAATGACCGGGCTGACCGGAGAACTGCCCTGTTCAAGGCCGGTCAGGATGACCGGTTTGTCTTTGAGAATTGTGGCTACGGTACATGACTAAGTTGTGTCACAGATGATGAACTGGTTGGTTTTCTGGTCATCTTGTGTTAACAATTTTTGAAAATTTTGGTTATAAATATGAATTGTTGTATATATGGACATTTTTGTGTGTGGATATATATATATATATTATGATAGATTTTGTTAACAGAGTTTTTGTATAGTTTTTACTAATTTTGGTATTTGTGGGAAAAAAATTGGTGGCTAACATATTTTCTACTAATATATTTTATTTTGCTAGATTACTAAGATTTTTATTTATCTAAAGAATTTTTTAATATATATAAATGTATTTTGAAATTTTAAGATTGTTTGGACACATGATCTGTTTTGGTTATCATGATTAGTGAAGTTTTAAGTGATTAATGATTATAATATTTTGGTGTATTGTTTTTAGTAGTTGGAAATATTGTCGAATTTTTTTATTGAGCATGAAATAGCCAAATAACTAAATAAGCATGTTTATCTTTGGAACATAAATTTTAGTGGTTAATAACTAAATTCTTTTTAGCGTTTTTGTTTTATTTTTAATGATCCAGTGATAAACAAATAAACATCTATAATGATAAATTTTAGTTATGTACAACAAAACAAGATATTTAGAGCTATCATTAGCCATTAGATGCTTTATCACAAAAGAAAAAAAAAACAGTATTAATATCACAAGAGAACAAAAAAATGACTTAAAATTAAAAATTAATTAGCATACAAACACTATCTATATTATTTGACTATATATACAACTACACTAGAGCAAGAGTCGTATAATATTTTAAACTTTTGCATTGTTTATATCAATTTTTTTTTTCATTTTTAGGGCATTTCCAACCCATTATTTATTGTTTATTCTATTTAGAGTATCTTTATATATAATTATTATAAGATACATCTTAATTATTATATAATTATAATTTAGATAAAAATATATGTACATGTGACAAATCCACAGTAAAAATATCTTATAACACATCACGTGACAAATTCAAATTAAATTAAATTTTCTTAAATTTCAATATTCTATTTACTATTTTAGAAGCTAAATTAAATGTAAATTATGGTATGTAAAATCAATTATTTGTATTTATCTATCTAGTCATAAATATTAATTTAATTTCCTTATATCCAAATAATATAATTAACTATTTTATCTATTATCTTAGTCGAGAAATTAACAGTAGACTAAAATACATAAATATCAATTATTTTATTTATATTTCTGCATATTATAAATATAAACTTAATTTTTTTTTTTTCGAAATTCATTTTGAATTTTTTTCTTTTCGAAATTGCAAGTTGATTTCTACTTGTGACTTACTAAGGAGTATATTAACCGTATTATAATTATTTAGATAAAAAAATATTTGTACATGTGACAAATCCACATTAACAATATCTTATAACACATCACGTGACAAACTCAAATTAAATTAAATTTTCGTAAATTCCAATATATATTCTATTTACTATTTTAGAAGCTAAATTAAATGTAAATTATGATATGTAAAATCAATTAGAATTGTGCTTTAACGGTGTTAACCATTATATTAAAGTGTTAAAGTTATGGTTAAAAAAAATTATAACCGTAACTAGAAAATTAAAATGTGACATCTCGTTTCTAGAAAATAAGGATTTGATTCTAAATATGCGTGTAGTTAATCATTTGAAAAAAAAAATGAGGAAAGAGAGTAAGTATATCAAAAAGAGGGAAGTTGAAAAGTTAAAGTTTAGAAAAGCGAGCTTAAAACCCTAGAAAAAACTCTCTCCTTTTCTCTGGGAACGCTCGTCGATTTAATCCTCTAACAGCTCTCTATCTCCATTATTTCCTTCCTTCTCAACATCTACTCGAAGATTATGTAGAGGGAAGCAACTCTGAAGCTGTGTAAGGTTAGATCCGTAAGCATACCAAGAAGAGCTTAAACCCTAGAAAACTCAGCTCTCTTTTTTCTGGGAACGTCGCCGGAATACTGGGTACAATCCACACGCGAGGAAGAAGGTGAGTGTTTCTGTTTCCTTTCCTTGAGTAGAAGTAGGGTGGACTTCGAAAAAAGTGAGTTAGTACCCTCAGTGCATTGAACTAAGTAGCATATGGTTAAAAATGGCTTATGGTTTAAGGTAATGGATAGATTTTCTGAAAGTTGAGAATGAATGAAAGCCTAATTGTTGAAAGTTCAGGGATTAAGTTGCTGAAAGTTAGGGTTTAATTTGTTGGAAGATAGAGTTTAATTTGCTGAAAGTTTAAAGTTAAATTGCTGAGAGTGTAAAGAAAAAAATGCTCAAGGTTTAAGGTTTAATTTGCTGAAAGTTAGAGTTCAATTTGCTAGAAGATAGAGTTTAATTTGCTGAAAGTTTAAAGTTAAATTGCTGAGAGTGTAAAGAAAAAAATGCTGAAAGTTTAAAGTTTAAATTTGCTGAAAGTTAGAGTTTAATTTGCTGGAAGATAGAGTTTAATTTGCTGAAAGTTTAAAGTTATATTGCTGAGAGTGTAAAGAAAAAAATGCTGAAAGTTTAAAGTTTAAATTTGCTGAAAGTTAGAGTTTAATTTGCTGGAAGATAGAGTTTAATTTGCTGAAAGTTTAAAGTTA
>KE150897.1:7828-29749 GCA_000411095.1 Aethionema arabicum
TGTTGGCGTGCGAGTTTTGCAGAATGATGTAGACACTTATTCAGGTTCGATTAAATTAGCCCAGACTCATAAATAAACGAAGACCGGCTCCCTCTCGGGCAGTGATCGCGATCTCTAATCCTAAACAAGCCAGGGATACGAGGATTCGGATAATCCAAGATCTAAACTTGCTAGCATGCATTAACCATTTTTTTTTACTTTTTGTTTTATATCTTTGAATAAATTTATTTTTAAAACTTAGCTTTTTTTATTAATATAATAAAATAGTGCTAGATAATATAAGTTTGTGTTAAGAATTAAACTAAATAATCTAATACAAATAAATGTTTTGAAAAATAATATTAAAATATTAAAAAAATATTTTGTGCTCTCAGTATAATAATTTTCTGGATCCGCCGGTGATGATAATTTTGTTAAGGTTTCAATTTAAGATTTTGTAGATTATATTTTGATTAGCAAGTTTTTTTTTGGTTTGAAAGATGAGAATATGATTCTTACTCATATTAACCGTAAAAAAAATCTTATTCTAATGCATTCATCTATTAGTTTAATATAATTTTTTTTAAATAAATTTTTAGTTAACAATCATTTTTTTTGAAAAAAAAGAATGTACCTAGATTACTGGTTAGGGTAAATTGCAAAATAAAACCTAACCTATCGGTCAAACGACAAAAAAAACTCGACTTTTTAAATGCGCATGAACTACACCCAACCTTTATGTTAAATAGCAAAAAAAAACCCGTAAATGATTTCCGTTAAACCACTTAACTCCCGTTAATTTCACAAAACACAGCGTTTTGTTTGAATTTTAATCGTCATCTATTTCACAATTAACCGTAAGATTTACCAAAAAAAAACCATTAACACTTTTAATCGTCGTCTCCTTCGACGAGAACTTCTCGCGGACGACAAAAATTCTCAGCGACCACGAGTGAAGCGAGTTCTCTCTTGTCAGCGAAATCTCTGCATTATAATGAACCCGTTTTTTGTCAATCAACCAAGGTAAGATTTAGGGATTTTAGAATTGTTCAAATTTCTGTATGAAATTTGTTTTCTTCGTCAAATTTTTGTAACATTTAGGGGTTTTGGAAAAAAAATTCATAGCTTTCGTGTGTTGTGATTTTCAAAGTTCCTCTTATTGATTTTTAACTTTGAAACATACAAAGAGATATGATTCCAGTGAGTTATCAAAATGTTTTATAATCTTTTCATGGTTATGCAGAACTTACGATGTCGTGTTAAATGCTGGTGGGTATTGGGACGATAGTGGGTTTTATTTCGGCGGAGAGACTCATGATTGTGTTGTAGAAGCTGAAACAATAAAACTGAGTGATCTTTTGGGTATGGTTCAGGCTCAAGGGTACAGCAAGTTCATGAATCGGTTGTCTTATTTTCCATCTGGAACTGAAGGAGACGTGAGAAAAGATATTGTAGATGATGAAGATGCTCACCAATTAGGGATTAATAGTTGGAAAAACAATGGAAAAATAACATCTATAGAGCTATATGTTGTTAGATGTGATGATCCAAATAGGACAGCTTACATAGGTAATGAGCTAGAAGATGAGGAGGAATCTGATTCCGATATAGATATGGGACAAATTGATGTTAGCGAATCTGATGATGATTTGAATGATGTGGATGAACAATGTGAATTTTATGAAGGCCAAGAATTTGAGAACAAGATTGTATTTAAGAAGAGTATAGTAAAATATGTTGTTGCGGAGAAGTTGAAGATAAGATTTAAGAGATCGGATGCTAGACAAGTCTCAGCTGTTTGTGCACATAATGAGTGTGGATGGTTGATATCTGCAACAATTAATAGCGCATCAAAGGGAAAATTTATCGTGAGGACACTTGAGAACAAACATATGTGTTCTTCGATGGGGGTTATTCCTTGTTTAACTGCGAGAGGAGCTGCTATGCGGCTGATAGAGGAGTACCGAATGAATCCAATGACTGCGACACAAATAAAGTTGAGGTTAGAAGCTGATTTGATTAAAATGTCAAAGACAAAGTGTCAAAGAGTCCGTGAGATTTGCGCAAAGATGATAGAAGAAGAATATGCAGAACAGTTTCGAAGAATGTTTGATTATGTTCAAGAGTTGAGGAGAACGAACCCCGGATCATCTATTGATGTGGATACGATTGCACAAGTGTTTGATAGGTTTTACGCATGTTTTGAAGCCCAAAAAAAGGCTGTGTCTTCGCATTATTCATTTGGATGGAACTCACCTTAAAGGCAAAGTTTATAGTTGCTGTTTTTTAAGTTAAAAATTGCTGTTTAGATGTTTGAAGTTGCTGTTTTGGGGTTAAAATTGCAGGTTTTTTAGTTAAAATTTGTTGTTTTGGAGTTCATAATTGCAGTTTTTGAAGTTAAAAGTTGCTGTTTTTGGGTTTATATTTGCTGTTATTGAAGTTCATAATTGCAGGTTTGGAGTTCATAATTGCAAGTTTTTAAGTAAAAACCTGCTGTTTTGGGGTTTATATTTGTTGTTTTTGGGTTTATATTTGCTGTTTTGGAGTTCATAATTGCAAAAACTTAAAAACCTGCTGTTTTGGAGTTTATATTTGTTGTTTTTGGGTTTATATTTGCTGTTTTTGAAGTTAAAACATAAATTATAAAAAACTTAGTAATTATCAATTTATTATTTATACTAATATATTAGTTAATGGTTTCACAAAATAGCTAGTCCATATTTAAATAAGTACAAAAAAATTAAGTTGTTAATTGTATTATGTCGTTTACAATATATGTGTGTATATATATAGATATATAGAGAAATATACATAAATAAGAACAACTTTTTAAAAAAAAACTATTTTTTGTCAATTTGATTTATATTATTCAGGAAGTTACATATTCCAGGTGATAGTGTACATACTATTAGAGATTCTAGCTAGTTTGGCTACCCTATCCGCTTGGCTGATGACAGTTCACTTGACTGCTTGAAATGAGTAGCTGGGGTGTTGTTTTGCAAGTGTTGTGATGTCCATTACCGTGGTAAATAGTGAGTTTGCTTCAAGTTGTGTAGTGGGTGGGGTTGGTAAAGGTGATAAGTCCCATACTTCCTTTGAGATTCGGCATTGAAATATTCGATGATTCACTGTTTCTATCGCTTCCCCACACAGCACACACTGGTCGTCTTTTGTGCATTGACGTTTGGCTAGAGCATCACCAACAGGTAAGCTATTATGAATAATTCTCCAGAACAATTTAAGCTTAGGCGGCACATCAAGTTTCCATAACTGCTGGTAAAGCTGGTTGTTCATTAGAGGCTCCAAATCAGATAGTGTATGTGCCAGTTGCACATAGTATCCAGATCTAACCGTATAATCACCTGATGAGGAGTAAATCCACGAGATATGGTCTGCAGTGTTATATTGCGAAGGGCGTATTTGTAGGATCAATGGAATGTCTTCGGGACTAATAAGATTGTGTAGTTGTTGCGTGTCCCAATCTCCTGTAGAGGTTGTGATGAGGTCACGAACCTTAAGATGAGGAATTGAGGTAGTTTCTCGACCCAAGGGTGGCCTAGATGGACTAGTAGGAAGCCAATTATCTAGCCAGACCTGTATATTACTGCCAGTCCCCACTCTCCATCTAATGCCTTGACGTAATAGTGGTTGTGTTTGCACAATACTCTTCCAACAATAACTGTCTCTACTTGAGGATGTAGCCCGTAAGAAAGTTGTGTTCCTGAAATATTTAGCTTGATAGATCTTGGTAAGCAATGAATCAGGGTTACTAAGCAGACGCCAACCTTGTTTAGCAAGTAGTGCTTGGTTGAAAGTGTGTAGTTCTCGTATTCCAAGACCACCTTCTTATCGATTGAGCTGATTTGTATATTGTGCTTTTTTTATTTTTTAAACTTTTTAAAAATAAAAGTATTTTCAATTAATTTTGATTTATTAATAAAAATAATTTTGTAGAAATTTATAATTGAAGGAGAGTTTATAGGGATCTATAACTTAAAAAAAAAGAAATACTGAATAATTTATATTTTTATTTTTGATTAACTTAGAATTTCTAATATTTTTTAATGAAAAGAAATTTTATAAAATTAAACTTTGTTATATGGTTAAATAGCTATTTCCCAACATTAATTATTTAAACAATCTCTTTACTTTTGTAAACTCGTAAATTTACAAATTTAGTTCTTTAAATTTTATTTTTTCTGCATTGTAAAATTGTTTTAAAAACTAATTTTTCAAGGCTAAAAAACAAAATTTTCACTAATGTAACTCAACATCTAAAGATTAAAGGACTCTTGTTTACGAAAAAAAAGGACTCTTGTTTAAAAACTAATTATTTTTAACTTACCTTTTTATTATTAATAAATTTTACTAAACAATTTTTAAGAGAAATTATCCAAATTAAACTTTTGGAACAAGTGATATTGCAAAATACACCAATGTTAAATTCCTTTTAATTATACACTTAATTATGGATGGTAAGACAAATATATCCTTTTAATTATAAGGTAAGTATATTAAAAGATCCTTGATGTATTAAAATTAATTATAAGGTAAGTATATTAAAATACACTTAAGGTAGATTTAGGGTTTAGGGTTTAAGGTTTAGAGTTTAGAGTTTAGGGTTTAGGGTTTAAGGTGTAGGATTTAGGGTTTAAGATTTAGGGTTTAGGGTTTATGGTTTAGTTTAGGGTTTATGATTTAGGATTTAGCGATTAAGATTTAGGGATTAGGGTTTAGGGTTTAAGGTGTAGGATTTAGGGTTTATGGTTTAGTTTAGGGTTTAGGATTTAGGGATTAGGGTTTAGGGATTAGGGTTTAGGGATTAGGGTTTAGGGTTTATGTACTCACAAGTTATTTTAAGTGTAATTTTAATGAATGTCAAATCTTTAGTTTGAAAGCATCAAAACACTATCCAAAAGTGTATTTTAATAATTGTCCCTTAATAATTTAAAGAGCAATAAGAACAATTGTAAATGGTGATCGTGCATTGAGGTTCATTTTTCTTTTATTTTATGTTTTGTTTTTAAAATTTTTATATTAAAATATGATTTAGTATTAAAACTAAAGTTGAGTAAATAGTTTTCATGTTACAATAATAATAATTAGAAAATGTTAAAAAATAAAAATAAAATAATTTCATAAAGATAATAAACTTATATTCTTATCTAGTAAAATTGGTCTTATAATAAATTTATTAGTTTATTTATTCAAAATAAATTGCTTTTTCTATTTCAAAAATGAAAATCACAGTTTAAACTTATCTTTTCGATGGTTATTTTTCTTCTCAAAGATAATTGCGTTTGTATTCATTTATCTTTTGCTAAAAGCAATTATATTAGAAGTGGAGAACAAAAAATAATGTAAAAGAAAACAATTCAAAATTTAAAAGATATCTAGTACATAACAAAATTAGTTTAGAAATAGAAGAAAAAATAATGCAATAGAAAACAATTAGCATTTAAATTAATTCTATAATTGAATCAAATATTTATCTGAAGTAAAGTAAATATTGTGGTCAAACCTGGGTATAATGTAACCATCATGTTTTTCTTTGAAGAAGAAACCGATTTCTTTAAAAAGTTTGAGGAAAGAACAAATTTTAGAACCGAAAAAAATTTCTATATAACTATTGCATAATAATAGCTATTTAAAACAGTTTAGAAAATAGTGATAAAAAATCGTGTGTATAAAACTATTTACAAAAATAACATAAACAAATAACCGTCTACTAAAATTATGTACAATTTTATTTTAATTAATAAATAAAAAATATTTTAATGATTTTTTTAGGGGATTTGCAAAAATGGCACTTTAATGAGTTTTTTAGCAAAAATGACACTGAAATGACATTTCTTACAAAAATGTCATTTTGGATTCCTAGATGGACAACAATACCCTTTTATGTCATTTAATTATTAAAATTATTAACCGTATATAAAGTGTATGTAAACCGTATGTAAACTGTATGTAAACCGTATATAAACCGTATGTAAACCGTATGTAAACTGTATGTAAACAAGGGTATTATGGTCCATTCATTTGGAAGGGAAGGAAGGGTGCTAAAAATGAAAATATAGCACTTTGAGATGCCATTTTTGACAATTCCTCTTTTTTTTTAACTTCACAAATTTATCTATAATAAACTAATGATTAATTTGTTCTTTTTCCGCAAAACTAATGATTATTTAAAAGTTAAATTATTTTAATTATATTAATTCAAACTAATTTGTAACTATTTAATATATATATATATATATATATGTCGTGAATAAAGAATACTTTATCTTTTATGATACATTTTAAGCTAAAAATTTGTAAATAATAAACTATAAATCGTCATCGTGTTAATGGAAGAAAGAAGTTAATTAGATTTAGAAGATTAATTATCAATTTTAATTGTTTTGCTAAATTCTCTCTTTGATTGACACATAAGCAAAATATATACGTGTCCAATTTTGGTGCATTTTTAAATTCTCTTTCTAACTTGTGCTTTATAGGTATTAGGATTTTTTTTTATTAATAATCTCTTTTTTCAATAAAAAAGAATATACCTAGATTATTGGTTGTTTTAAAAAAATTGAATTGATTATTTGTACAATTTAATCTTATGAAAATTTTAAAAGTGTAGGAGAAACTCTTATCAAATGGTTTGATTATTCCTAAAAAATAGCGGGGATTTTTTTTTTTTGTCATCATAATAAAAGTTTGTCGGAATTTACATCAGTTTGGCCAAACAACCCTGTAGTTTTGGTTGTTTACCCGAGCAGCCTTAGCTAACTGGTCTGCTACATGGATATTGGAGCGTTGTACATATTTAAAAGAGATATTGCAGGTTGCAGTTGTTAAGTTCAAGATGTCTTGAGCAACGATGGGAGGTACTGGTGTACAGGGAGCGTTGATTCGTCGTTTATCCTGATGCAGCTGAACCATTCGATATATTGTTTGGCAGTCTCCAAGGAACGTTACATTGTTGAAACCGAAGCGCTTAACTTCCTGTACCGCAGATAGCAGGGCTAAAGATTCAGCATCTTCAGCTGTGGATGTTGGATCAATTGAGCCATGTCCTTTGAGTATGTTATGGCCATTAAGGTCAAAGAGGATCCAGCCTATCCCAACTTTGTGATGAGGTGATACCCAAGAAGCATCTACAAGGCAGCACATTTGTGATGAGGTGATACCCAAGAAGCATCTACAAGGCAGCACATTTGATTGGTAGGGAGAGAAAAGTTACTGTTGGAGGTTGGCATGGTGGTATGTTGTTGTACGTCTTCTACAATATGAGTCTTCGCTGTCTTCCAGAGTTGGTGGTCAAGCATTGCTTTGTTAATAACTTGTGGGATGTGTTCCTTGTGTTGCTTGAATATTAGTGAGTTCCTCATCTTCCAAATGCGCCATCCTATGAATGGGAATAGCTCAATGTTAGCAGTAGATAGTTCAGGTGCAAGAAAAGCTCGTAAGTTGGCTTGAAGTGTATTTGATTGAAGCTCACTAGATTGAGGCGCTTCCATTGGTGCTAGACTCCAGATTTCTCTTGATACTCTACACTGAAATAGGAGATGGTTTACAGATTCCATTTCTTCTCCACATCTTTGGCATAAAGGATCATTGAGACAGCCACGATGTGCCAGTTTAGTAGCTGCTGGTATGCTGTTGTGAATTACCCGCCACCAAAAATGCTTAATTTTCGACAGAGCATTTAGTTTCCATATCCTGCGATGGAGTTGAGAGATGACAGATGCTTCAGCCTGATTATGATTTAAGAGAGACGTAGTTGTAATGGCTAAGTGTTGGTAATAACCAGACTTGACCGAGTATTCACTGGATTTAGTATAAGCCCAAGCTAAATGATCTGCCGCGCCTGTACACGAAGGTCGGATTTGAAGCGCCAGAGCAAGGTCAGTTGGGTTAAGAATGGAGGCGAGTTTCCTTTGGTCCCATTGTCTTGTTCCTGAAATCATAAGGTCAGCAACTGTTAAATTTGTATTGCTTACTAAAGAAGGGCAAGATGGTGGCCTAGGTGGTGTAGTTGGTAGCCAGTTGTCCTTCCAAACTCTGACCTTATCCCCTCTACCAATTCGCCAGTAAGTACCTTGCTTTAATAGTGCTTGAGATTGTATGATGTCCTTCCAAGCAAAACTGGAATTTGAGTTGCTAGTTGCCTGTAAGAAAGAAACATTCTTGAAATACTTGGTTTTGTAGACTTTTGCTAACAGCGAATCAGGGTTTGTAAGGATTCTCCAGCCCTACTTTGCAATTAGTGCCATGTTGAAGCTCTGTAGATCTCGTATCCCTAGCCCTCCATCCACCTTTGCTTGTGTAATTTTAGACCAGGCTACCCATGGGATTTTCCTCTGCTGAGAACCTGAGGACCACCAAAAGCTGCGTATTGCAGATGTTATATTATGAAGTAGTCTTTTTGGTAATAAATAACATGACATGGCATACGCTGGGAGAGCAGTTGCCACTGCTTTTATAAGAATCTCTTTACCAGCTGTTGATAAAAACTGAGATGACCAATGGACTAACTTCTGGTTTATACGCTGTGCTAGGTATTGAAAAGCATCGTTTTTGTTTCGGCCAATACTTTCTGGAAGGCCAAGGTATTTATCTAGCCCTCCATGTCTGTGAATTCCAAGCAATGAACAGATAGAGTTTTGAATATGCTGAGGGGTACCTTTTGTGAATATAATTGAAGATTTGCTGTAATTGACTTGTTGTCCTGAGGCTTGTTGATAAGTGTGCAAGATAGATAGTAATTCCAAGGTTTCCTCTTTGGTGGCTCGTAGGAATAATAGGGAGTCATCTGCAAAAAACAAATGTGAAATAACTGGACCTCCTTTGGAACATTTATATCCCGAGAGTATAGATTGTTGTACTTTAGATGTAAGTATGGAAGAGAGAGCCTCAGTGCAAATTAGGTAAAGAAAAGGTGAGATGGGGTCACCTTGGCGTATGCCGCAGCTGGGAACTATCTTTGAAGACGGCCTGCCATTAATCAGTATAGAGTAGCTTACAGTGCTTATGCATTTCATAATCCATGTCCTCCATTTCTCATGAAAACCCATCCTCAACATGACTGCATCAAGAAACTTCCACTCAACTTTATCAAACGCTTTGGAAATGTCAAGTTTCAATGCAACATGATGATTAAGCCGTCGTCTTGTTTTGAAGGAATGAAACACTTCATGAGCTATTAGAATATTGTCACTGATGAGTCTATTAGCAACAAAAGCAGACTGGTTTTCAGTAATCAATAAGGGAAGCCATGGTTTAAGTCTTTCATCCAATATTTTAGAAATTATTTTATATGATACATTAGCTAGACTGATTGGTCGGTAATCTTTTGCAGTATTAGGGGATGGGTTTTTCGGGATTAAGCAAATATTTGTGTGGTTCATTTCAGGGTCTAAATATCCTTCTTCAAAGAAAAGCTTAATGTAAGAGAGTACACCTGATTTAAGAGTAGGCCAATGATGTCTGGAAAATCCTGCATTGAATCCATCAGGTCCTGGCGCCTTGTTAGGGTGAATGGAGAATACAGCAGCCTTTACTTCTTGTTCTGTGACTGGCTTGATCAGTTGCTCGTTGATGTCAGCAGTGATACGTGGGCAAATGGAGGCCAGCAAAGTGGTTGTGTGTCTATCTGCATTGTTAGAAGCATTAGTAGTGTATAGGTTTTGAAAATATTTAACAAACTGATGTTGAATGGACTGATGGCTAGTATATACTCTTCCTTGGTCATCAGTTAGATGCAAAATACGATTGTACGCTCTCCTTTGCCTTGTTTTAGCGTGAAAATATGTTGTGTTTTTGTCCCCTGACTGCAGCCAGTGTATCCTGCTTTTGGTTCGCCAGAACTCCTCTTCCATTCTGTACGCCTTCTGCAAATTAGATTTCAACGAACTAATATAACTGTAATCAGGGTTAGCTGAGTTGTATGCATATTGAATAGACTCCTTAAGATCCTGAATATGTGCATTGGAGTTTTGAGGATGGGTTTTCTTCCAAGAGGCCAAAGCTGTTCTGCAAACAGCAAGGATCTTAGAGAACCGTGTAGGCGGTACATGGGTGTATTGGGTTGACAATGTGGTATGGATTAGTTGGGTAACCGAAGGGTCTAAGTTCCAACGATTATCGTATTCAAATAAACCCTTAGAGAAAGGCTGACCTGTTCTTAGATGAAGTAATAGTGGTCTGTGATCAGAGCCTACCCAAGGGAGAAGCTGGACTGAAGCCATGGGGAAAATGTCAAGCCACGCCAGATTAGCAAGTGCCCGATCTATTTTTGATTGAACGGAGTATCCATGTCTAGTGCATGTCCAGGTGAATTGGCCTCCTGTCATCTTTACTTCGTATAATCCACAAGCTGCAATCATATTATTGAAAAGCTGAAAGGACGAAGGCGGTCTTAGAGGACCACCTCGTTTTTCAGAGTTAGAACATATCTCATTTAGATCACCCAGCATAAGCCAAGGTTTAGAGCATAATGATGAAGAAATTGATTCCTCAATCAGTGAGTTCCACATTGCTTTACGTATTGTAGGATTTGGGTGCCCATAGAGATACGACAACAAAAACTGGCTTCCATTAGAGGTAATATAAACATCAGTTCGATACACATTAGGACACTATACGAAGTCTAGCTGTACGGTGTCGTTCCAAAAAATGGCAGCGCCCCATAGCGGGGATTTTCATGATATGGTATTTACAGTTTAACAAAAAAAAATGCAAAAAATCATATTTTTTTTCTATTGATTTTAGTTATTTGGGCATTAAAAAAATATAAAATATGTTATAGATTTTGTTCAAACTTAGAGTTCGATCAATTTGATGTTTATTAAACCATCTCCAGTTTACGATTAAACCAACTCTGTTTTGGTTTAACCGATTCTGTTTCAGATAACGGAAAATAACAACCCGAGTTATTTTCCTCTGTTTCTCGAGACCACAAGATCTCGATACACCTTCTTCTCCATCTCTCTATAAATACTAAATCTGAAATCTGTAACAAACTAACTTGAATAAAATCTTCTTTCTCTTTACTGTTCATCATCTTTTCTTCGCTCTCTCGATGTTTCTTCATTGATTTCATAATCAAAGTTCTAATTTCATAATAGGTATCAGAGCAACTCTGAATCTTTCTAATCTTCTCAACATTCATTTCTTCCGCATTCTCCGATGACGACTACAGAATCATCAAGCAGAAATCAAGATTCCTATGCCAATCCATACTTCTTGGGTGGAAATGGCCATTCAAACATCAATTTAGTCTCTGATCGTCTTGATGGTGCTGGAGATTTCAATTCTTGGAGCCAATCGATGCGAATGGCTCTCAATGGCAGAAACAAACTCGGATTCATCAATGGATCCCTACCTAAACCTGCAGATTCTGATCCCGATTCAGCGGTATGGTCTCGTCGTAACGACGTCGTCAAATCTTGGTTGATCAATTCAGTCTCCAAAACTCTAGGTCAGAGCATCCTCTACATCTCTACTGCTCAAGAAATCTGGACTAATCTTGAGCAACGCTTCAAGCAGAGCAACATCCCTCGTCTCTTTCAAATTGAACAGAAACTCCAGACTCTACGTCAAGGATCTATGAGTGTAAGTGAATACTACAAAAAGGCTATTACCATCTGGGAAGAAATCAAAGCTGTACAGACAAATCCAGTCTGTCCTTGCAAATGCAACGATTGCACCATCAACGCTCAATGGATGCAGATCTTCGAACGCAATTTCGTCATCAAGTTCGTCTATGGACTAAATGAATCTTATGCTGCTACCAAAGATCAGATTATGATGCTTGATCCCTTTCCAGACCTAGGAAGAACTTTGAACATTGTAGTTCAGCAAGAAGATCAAAGAAAACTTAGATCATCAACTACTGCAGATTCTGTTATCTTCCAGAACACTGCTACCAATTCTTCTACTAGCAATTCTGCTTCTACAATTCCATTCACTGAAACAGTTGCTGCCTTCAATGGTCCAAGCCAAGACCTCTCTGCACCTGTTGTGGAATGCAAGGTCACCTAGTTAACAAATGTTATCGTCTTCACGGCTATCCTCCAGGCTACAAAGCCCCCTCCAATGACTCATCTTCTTTCAAAACTCAAGCTGGAAATCACATCTCTCAACCTGGAATAGGACATCCATCTCGTCCTAAGGCACCTGCTAATCAATACAATTCACATTACACAGCTCCTGCTCTCACAACAAACAACAATATCGATGATCACTTCTCACGTGTATCAAGGGCTCTTTCCCAGCTCACTTCAGACCAGATTCAGGATCTGAGTAATCAACTCCAACAATAGGCTAGACCTGTCACTCTAGTTCATGGAACTGATAGTCTAAACACAATATCTGCATCGGGTACCTTCTTTCCACAACTTTCATCTTTAACTTGTCATTTCTTTACTAAAGACGCTTGGATCATTGATTCAGGCGCCACATCTCACGTTTGCTGTGATCTTTCTGTTTTTAGTAGTCTTAATCCAGTCTCTAACATTACAATCACTCTACCTAACGGTTCCATGATCGACATTACACACAGTGGCACTGTGACTCTTTCTGATCATCTAACTCTTCATAATGTCCTTTATGTTCCAGAATTCAAACTGAACTTGATCAGTGTGAGTTCTTTGTTATCTGATAATCATTACTCAATTATTTTCTCGTCTTCTACATGTGAAATACAGGAGCCTACTCAGGGGTTGAGGATTGGTACGGGTCACCTAAGCAAGAAGCTTTACTTCCTTGATGCTAATGTACACCTGACCAACAATCAACCAACACTGAATCACTCTATGCATCTCTGTAGATCAGACAAAGCTGATGCTTCTACTTGGCATCATAAGCTTGGCCATCCTTCTTTTTCAGTCTTAAAGAATTTACCTTCTGATTGTTTTCTTTCTAAAACAATATCTCAAGCTTCTTCTCATTGTTCTATATGTCCTCTTTCTAAGCAAAAACGTCTTGTTTTCCCTGTTTCTCAATTTTTTCAGCTAAAGCCTTTGAGCTAATACACTTGGATGTTTGGGGACCTTTTGCAAAACATTCCGTTGATGGCTTTCAATACTTCCTCACAATAGTTGATGATTTCACTCGTGTTACATGGGTTTATTTCCTCAAACACAAGAGTGACGTACTTACATTGTTTCCAGCTTTCATACAGCTAGTCAAGAATCAGTACTCTGCTTCAATCAAATGTATCGGATCTGATAACGCTCCTGAGCTCACCTTCAAAGATCTTTTAATCAGTCATGGAATCATACACCAATACTCCTGTGTTGACACTCCTCAGCAGAATTCTGTGGTGGAAAGGAAGCACCAACACATCCTCAATGTAGCCAGATCACTTCTCTTTCAGTCTCACCTTGATGTTGCATACTGGACAGAATGTATCCGCACTGCAATTTACCTGATAAATAGGACTCCAAGCTTCCTTCTTGGTCACCGTTCGCCATATGAACTTCTGATGCAGAAACCTCCTACATACAATCATCTGCGCTGTTTTGGATGCCTATGCTATGCAACCACTCTCCCTAAGGATCGTAACAAATTCAGTGCCATAGCACGAGCTTGTGTCTTCATTGGCTATCCCCCTGGTTACAAAGGCTATAAATTACTTGACATTGAGTTTAACACAATTTTTATCTCTCGAAATGTGGTTTTCCATGAGAATATATTTCCTTTATCCAATTTTGGACTCTCTACTGACAATGATTTCTTTGATGACAGCTCTGTTTTACCTAATCCAATTCCTGATGATCCACAAGATGTGGAACCATCAACTCTACCTGCTTCAGCAGATACAACACCACCAGATACAACATCACCAGATCATTCACCTCATCCAGCTCTCAATCCTCGTCCAAGATGGACAACTCGACCACCATCTTATCTTGCAGATTATCATTGCCAACTTATTCACAATACTTCAAAACCTACATTCAGTAACTCAACTCCTCACTCCATTACAGATTCTATAGGATACTCACATTTGCATTCTTCTTTCAAGACTTTCACTCTGAATATATCCACTTTTGAAGAGCCAAGAACGTTTCAACAAGCTGTAAAAGATCCAAGATGGACTGAGGCAATGAACTCTGAACTTCAGGCTCTAGAGAAGAATGGCACTTGGAGCATTGTATCACTCCCACCAGATCGACGAACAGTTGGCTGTAAATGGGTCTACAAGGTCAAACACCTTGCTGATGGCTCAGTTGATCGTTTCAAGGCTCGATTGGTGGCTAAAGGCTACACTCAGCTCGAAGGAGTACATTTCTTAGACACTTTTGCACCAGTAGCTAAGCTCACAACAGTAAAACTGCTCTTCAGTCTTGCTGCTTCTCAAAATTGGATTCTCACTATTGAGGATCCCGTTATTCCTACGTTTACCAAAATTAGATTGATACACTTACCTTTTCTATTCTTTAGATTGATACGGGATTATTGCCTTAAACTTTGTATTCCTGTATAAGAAGGGACTCTCGTCTCTTCCATGAAATAAGACAAAAACCTTTGAAACATGAATATGGTTTTATGACATGGTATCAGAGCAATATCAAAGCTCTTGATTTTATTCTTCTTCGATTCTTGGGATTTCTTTTTCCTTCTTCTCATTCTCTTATCTCCGACTCTTTCTCAGCTCTTATCTTCTCTCTTGGGTTTATTATCTCACTTTATCAATGACCGAAAACAGTCACTCTTCTGCGACTACGACTACACGAGTTGAGACTCGTAGAACGATTTCTCCCTACGACCTTACTTCCGGTGACAATCCCGGATTTGTTATCTCACAACCGGCTTTACACGGCTCAAACTACGACGAATGGGCAGCCAATATTCGTTTGGCGCTTAAAGCAAGGAAGAAATTCGGCTTTGCTGACGGTACTCTCCCTAAACCAAACGACGACTCTGCTGATTTAGATGACTGGTGGACCAATAATGCTTTGGTCGTCTCTTGGATAAAGCTGACAATCGATCCCACTGTGCGCTCAAATCTGACTCATTTTGATGTCGCTCATGACTTGTGGGAACACATCAAATGTCGATTCTCTGTGAAAAATGGGCAACGTGTTCAACGTTTAAAAACAGAACTCGCTACTTGTCGCCAAAAGGGAATGCCAATTCAGGCTTATTACGGAAAACTTATGCAGATATGGACTAGCTTGAAAGATTTCCAGCAAGCAAAGACAATGGAAGAAGTAGCAAAGGAACGAGAAGAAGACAAACTGCATCAGTTCCTCATGGGTCTTGACGATATTGTTTACGGCTCTGTTAAATCAAATCTGTTGTCAAGAACTCCTCTCCCGAGCTTGGATGAAGCTTACAATGTTCTTATTCAGGATGAGGAATCCAAAGCTTTAGGACGCCTTCTTGCTGAACGTCCCGAGGAAGCTGTTTTTGTCGTTCAGTCTGTTTCGCGGAGCAAAGCTGCTGTAGACAATAAAGGCAAGCTTGTTTGTGCTACTTGCGGAAAGATAGGGCATCTAGCTGAATCTTGTTTTCGAAAAATTGGGTATCCGCCATGGTGGGGAGATCGATCTCGCCCTCGTCCGCCTTCTCTACCTCTCCCGGCGCTCTTACCATCTCCAAACACGAGCCGCTCCTTTCCTCAAGGTCGTGCGCATCATGTGTCTTCCTCTCATTCTCCAGCAACGGCACACTCTGTCATTACCGCCGCTGACCGCACTGGCATTAGTGGTCTTACCGATTTGCAATGGCAAAGCTTGGTGACTTTGCTCAATGAACGCAATCATCAATCTCCCTTATCTGGTACATTTTCTTCTCCCACTTGGATTATTGACACTGGTGCTTCGAATCATATGACTGGTTCGATCCGGGTTTTCTCTGAAATTCATGATATGCCTCCGGTTTTAATTCGTCTTCCGGATGGTAGACACACTTCTTCAACACAATCTGGATCTGTTATATTGGGTCCTCATCTCTGTCTCCAAAATGTGTATTTTGTCGACGGCTTAAAGTGCAATCTCATCTCCGTTTCTCAGTTGAATCATGATCAAGCTTGTGTTTTTCAGCTCACTGACAAACTTTGTGTCATCCAGGACCGCATTACGAGGACGCTGATTGGAGCGGGTGACCAAATTGATGGGTTGTATTTTTTCAAACAAATGAAATCAGTCACGGCTTTGCATACATCTCACAAGAATACGGTGGATTTATGGCATCGCAGATTAGGACATCTCTCTCCTCGAGCTCTTGCTTCTTTATCTCTTTCCGATTTACGCAACAATAAGGATTTTGATTTTACGAATTGTGAGGTGTGTATTCGAGCGAAACACTCTCGTACTCCTTTTCCCATCAGTTTTAATAAAGCTACTGAAATTTTTGGTTTAGTTCATTGTGATCTTTGGGGTCCGTATCGGACACCTTCTCTATGCGGCTCTCGTTATTTTTTTACTATACTTGATGATTACTCTCGAGGTTTATGGATATATTTGCTACCCGATAAACGACATGCTCCTACACAATTGCAAACTTTTATTGCAATGGTTGAGCGCCAATTCAATCGCCAAGTAAAACGTATCCGGAGTGACAACGGTTCTGAGTTCATCTCTCTCACGTCTTTCTTCCGATCTCACGGTATCCTTCACGAAACATCCTGTGTTGGGACTCCTCAACAAAATGGTCGTGTTGAACGCAAACACCGACATATTCTCAACGTCGCTCGTGCCTTGCGTTTTCAATCCTCTCTTCCACTGGAATTTTGGGGACACTGTGTTCTTACGGCAGCCTATGTTATTAATCGAACTTCGGCATCGACTCTCAACGGCAAGACCCCTTTTCAGGTTCTTCACAATAAATTGCCTTCTCTCTCTGATCTTCGGGTTTTTGGATGTCTTTGTTATGTACATAATCAAAACCACAAGGGTGATAAATTTATATCTCGGAGCAAGAAATCTGTCTTCATCGGCTATCCTTCAGGCCAAAAGGGATGGAGAGTTTACGATATCGAAACTGGGAAAATTAATGTGTCTCGTGACATTTTTTTTGAAGACAAATTCCCTTATGCAGAAATTACAATTTTGCCCTTAGAAAAATCAACGCCACCAACCTACTCATTTGGGGATTTTTTGGACGAAGATTCTCCTCTCGACTCGCATCGCCAAATTTTAACTCCACCGTCACCTCAGGCCGTCTCTCCTGTTCCGGTACCGTGCGCTGTCTCTCCGGTTCCGGTACCCCGCGCGGTCTCTCCCGATCCCACCGCGCGACCTTCCCCTAATACGGCGCCGTCTCCACCGTCTCTTTCTCCAGCGGTTTCCACCTCGACTCCTGCTCAAGCTCCGCCGCTTGATTCTCTCTCTAATACTGAGATTTCTCCTGCAATTCTTGGGCGTGGGAAACGTCAACGTATACCTTCATCTAAGCTAGCTGATTTTGTCCTCAATCTACAATCTTCGCCTCGGTTCTCACCATCTCACCAAGCATATGTCAATGCGGTGGCTCGTGGAATTGAACCCAAACACTACTCTCAAGCGATGGAAGACAAACATTGGCAAAACGCCATGAAAGAGGAGATTCACGCTCTTGAACAAAACGAGACATGGACAATTGAACCTTTGCCTCCCGGTAAGAAACCTATTGGTTGTAAATGGGTTTATCGGATCAAATACAAGGCGGATGGCACGATTGAGCGCTATAAGGCACGTCTTGTTGTTCTCGGCAACAAGCAGATTGAGGGTATTGATTACACCGAGACTTTCGCTCCAGTTGCCAAAATGACCACTGTTCGGGTCTTTCTTGAAGTTTCTGTCGCCAACAATTGGGAAATTCACCAAATGGATGTGCATAATGCTTTTCTCCATGGTGATTTACATGAAGAAGTCTTTATGCATCTCCCTCCTGGTTTCCGGTCATCCGATAAAACGCAGTTTTGTCGCTTACACAAGTCTTTATACGGGCTTAAGCAAGCTCCCCGTTGCTGGTTCGCGAAACTCACTGCTGCTTTACTCGACTACGGCTTCACTCAATCAGTCTCCGATTACTCGCTATTTACGTACCATTCAGGTGATGCTCGCTTACATGTGCTCATTTATGTGGATGATCTTATTGTTTCTGGCAGCAGTTCCTCTCTCATCACCGCCTTCAAAAGCTATCTCAGTTCCTGTTTTCATATGAAGGATTTGGGTCTTCTTAAATATTTTTTGGGTCTTGAAGTTGCTCGTAGCTCATCTGGCATTTACCTTTGCCAACGTAAATACGCTTTGGATATTATTTCAGAAGCTGGGTTACCTGGTGCCAAACCAGCTGCTTTTCCAATGGACCAAAATCACCGCCTTTCTCTCGCCGACGGTGACATAATTGCTGACCCCGCCTGCTACCGTCGCTTAGTCGGTCGTCTAATCTACTTAGGAGTGACTCGGCCCGATCTTGCTTATACTATACACATCCTAAGTCAGTTTATGCATCAACCCAAACAGGTGCATTGGGAGGCTGCTCTTCGGGTGGTTCGCTTCCTTAAAGGCACTCTAGGTCAAGGTATTCTTCTGCGGTCTCACTCCCCTCTTACGCTTACTGCTTGGTGTGATTCGGACTGGGCAGCTTGCCCAATTTCTCGCCGTTCGATTACTGGTTGGTTTATTCAGCTTGGTAATTCGCCTATCTCATGGAAAACTCAAAAACAAAAGACTGTTTCTTGTTCTTCCGCTGAAGCTGAATATCGGGCCTTGGCTTACACCGTTCGCGAAATTCTATAGTTAAAGGCATTGCTACTGAGCTTGGGTGTTCCTCAATCTGCTCCTATTCCTCTACATTGTGATAGTAAGGCTGCGATACATCTTGGTGCCAACCCGGTATTTCACGAACGCACCAAACACATTGAAGTTGATTGTCACTTCATTCGCGACGAGCTTCTTCGTGGTACCATCGCAACTCACCATGTCTCCACCAAAGCACAACTAGCCGATATCATGACTAAAGCACTCGGCCGCAAAGAGTTTCTTGCTTTCTTTTCCAAGCTGGGCATTTACGATCTTCATGCTCCAGCTTGAGGGGGGGTATTGAGGATCCCGTTATTCCTACGTTTACCAAAATTAGATTGATACACTTACCTTTTCTATTCTTTAGATTGATACGGGATTATTGCCTTAAACTTTGTATTCCTGTATAAGAAGGGACTCTCGTCTCTTCCATGAAATAAGACAAAAACCTTTGAAACATGAATATGGTTTTATGACACTCACTCAACTTGATGTCTCAAATGCATTCCTCCATGGAGATTTGGATGAAGAGATATACATGTCTCTTCCCCCTGGATTCTCACCTTCATCAACTCTGTCTCTTCCTCCAAGAGCAGTCTGTCGTCTCCACAAATCTCTCTATGGACTCAAGCAAGCCTCAAGGCAATGGAACAAAAAGTTTTAGCAGTGTTTTACTCAGCGCTGGTTTCCTTCAATCAGAAGCTGATCACTCACTATTCACCAAGATATCTGGTTCTTCCACAGTCATATTACTTGTCTATGTTGATGACATTGTCATCACAGGCAACGATGAACAAGCCATCATTTCCCTAAAGACTCTGCTATCACAGTCTTTCAAGATCAAAGACCTTGGTCCCCTCAGATTCTTCTTAGGCTTGGAAATAGCAAGGAACTCCAATGGTATATCTCTGTCTCAACGGAAATACATTTTGGAACTGCTTCAAGATACTGGTTTTTTGGGAAGCAAACCAGCTTCAACTCCAATGGACTCCACCACCAGATTGTCTAAAGAAGCTAGCACCATTCTCTCAGACCCTTCTATTTATCGAGCTCTTGTTGGACGTCTCCTTTATCTAACGATAACGAGACCTGACATAACTTATTATGTTCACCATTTGAGTCAGTTTCTGGCTGCACCAAGAGACTCTCATCTCCAAGCAGCACATAGAGTCCTCCGATATTTAAAACAAGACCCTGGAAGAGGATTATTCTATGCATCTCAGAATAACATCCACTTAAAGGCGTTCTCAGATTCAGATTGGGCTGCTTGCCCGAATTCTAAAAGATCAGTGACTGGCTATTGCATCTTCCTTGGTTCTGCTCTCATTTCCTGGCGTTCTAAGAAGCAAACCACCGTGTCAAGAAGCTCTGCTGAAGCAGAGTACAGAGCATTAGCTGATACAGCATGTGAGCTAGTCTGGCTTGATCATCTCTTAAAGGATCTTCACGTTTTGCAAACTGCTTCACCAACAATTTATTGTGACAGTCAAGCGGCAATCCACATATCTTCTGATGGAGTCTTCCATGAGAGGACCAAACATATAGACTTAGACTGTCATCTAGTTCGGGATAAGATTCGACAAGGTTTCTTGAAGCTGCTTCATGTGAAATCTTCAAATCAACTTGCTGACCTGTTAACAAAACCAGTTATGCCTTCAATCTTCAAGCAACTCATCACACGTTACAATTATTCAAGTCTATATCGCCCTTGACAATATAGACTTCAGGAAGGCGTATTAAACCATCTCCGGTTTATGATTAAACCAACTCTGTTTTGGTTTAACCGATTCTGTTTCAGATAACGGAAAATAACAACCCGAGTTATTTTCCTCTGTTTCTCGAGACCACAAGATCTCGATACACCTTCTTCTCCATCTCTTTATAAATACTAAATCTGAAATCTGTAACAAACTAACTTGAATAAAATTTTCTTTCTCTTTACTGTTCATCATCTTTTCTTCTCTCTCGATGTTTCTTCATTGATTTCATAATCAAAGTTCTAATTAGTGTTAGTGAATAAATTTTTCACAAAATAATTATGAAATAGTTAAACGTTGATGTTAGTAAATTATATATATTTCATGTTAAATTGTACATATGTTGTTAATAGTAAAAACAATATCTATACTTTTTGTCGTTAAGTTTTGTCAAAGTAACAAAATGCCAACCACTTTTCAAAATAAAAACAAAAGACACGATGACAACTGAAACTACCATGCATAACGGAATTTTTCTTCGAACTGTGTATATATTTTTGTTTAAATTTTATTTATTTATTAACTAATTAATGGTATTATATTTCCGCCGAAAATTAAGGGTATTATTTATGCATAACGTAAGGTTTCTTTTAAAGTATTTTTTTAAACACAAGTTTTCTTTTTAAGTATATGTGTGTATACATATAGTTTTGCTTTAAATTTATTAATTAATTAATTGACTGATTAATAGTAATTGACTACCTAATGTGTGAAATCTCCCAAAAATCAATTTTTATGGGCCAAAAAATTATTACATTTCTCAATTTTTAATCATATAATAAAAAGTTAATAAAATATGTAAGGATAATATAAAATTTTTTATAATGCTAGAACTTAAATTTTAGTAAAAACTCAACAAAATAACATAGATGTGATTAACTTTTAAAAAGTTTAAATCGATATAAATCAAATTCAAAATGTAAGAATAGAATACTTATATATGTGTTTCACTGGTGGATGGATGAGTATATTTTGCTTTGATAATAATATACTTCAAATATATTTCATTAGTTGATCTAATATAGTTATTTGAATATTATATTATTTTTTGGACTCAGTGTCGTTCCAACGTTTTTGGACACCCTAAACGGTTTTAAAAACAAAGTCTTTTCATATAGTATAATTTTATCTCATGCGTAGCGCAAATTTTTGTTTTGTATATTTTATAGTTTATATTGAAGACCCTAAACAATGAATTTAATCAAACCATACCAAATAAAAGAAAAAATCACATATATAGTAAATTTGAACAAAAAAAAACCCTTTCAAGGCCCTAAACGGTGGTTTGTCCCGGCCTTGTTTGGACTATTTTATTTCTTATTTTGCATACATGAATTAATATTTTAAAAGTCATATATACATAAAAATATCTTAACGTTTTTGGTTATTATGTAATTCTAATTAACATAAACGTTTAAATATTTAGTCCAAATATGTTCAACAATACAACATTATAA
>KE150897.1:35159-48723 GCA_000411095.1 Aethionema arabicum
TTATGTATATATAAAATTGAGATTATCTTATAAAATCTTATATATTTTGATAAATTGTCACTTTATATATATAACCTATATATTATTTAAAAAACGAAATAAATAATAAATATTCGTTTTATAAAAAATAAAGTTATATGCTTTCTAATAATTAAAATTTTACAAAATTAATTTTAAATCATCATTCTCAAATAAAAATTAGTCCCGCGTAAAACGCGGGAACAACATCTAGTATATATATATTATTGACTTAGGATCGGATCGACCCAAAAACCTAAGGACCTAACAAAAACGTTCTGGCTCATCATCCGACCCGGTTTTTAAAACATTGTCAAAAAGTGATCAATAGAATAACATAAAATCGACAAAACTCGTTACATCTTTCGCAACGTATATCAGTATTGTTTCACTATTTTACCAATTTCAATTCAGAATGATGTAAGAGTAGAATACCTTTTTTAGTGTTCAATTTTTAAATATTTAATAAGAATTTTAGGGAAAAAAATAAAATAACATCTAGTTTCCTTTAAATATTACTATATAATTTATATATAACAAATAAATCAATGTTCAAAAAAGCGTTAAGCGGTATCTAGGCGGTGACTGCAGCTTAGCGCCTAGAACGCCTAATTGGGGCCTAGGCGATTTTGAAGCGGTCTAGGCGGTTTTAGTATAAATTAATCTATATATACATATATATAATCATAAAATTATAAATAGGATAAAATAAACCTAAAATATTTTAGATTGCAAAGTTGTAATGGAAAATGAATCGTGTAAAAGTGTTTCTCTTTTAGAAACACGACGTCATTCAAAGTTAATATATTTTAGGTTAAAATATAAATTATTTTAATAATTAACACTAAGTCGTTTTACAAGGAAAAAAACAAAAAAAACAAATTAAACCGCCTAGAGCCGCGTAGCACCGTCTAGCCGCCGCCAAGCCCCCCAAACTTAACTCCCGCCTAATACCTCCGCTTTTACAAAAATCGAAGCGGTCCATGGACGCCTAGCACCTAGGCGCCGCCTAGGCGGCCGCCTAGCCCGCTTTTTAGAACATTGAAATAAATCTATAAACTAAAATAAGTAATGAGTTATTATTGGAAAAACGATCTATTTCCCCACAAGAACTACCATATAACATCATATCTCTCCCGAACTATGGCCTAGTACCAGATCTCCACTGCTGGTAAGTTACAGACTTATATCTCCACAGGAAAAAAATTATAGACTTAAATCATTTTGAGACTCATATATCTATAAACCATGGTCAAACTCGGTTTACCACGGGTTATACTGTAAACCATAAACCAACTCGTGTACCCACTAAATTAAACCCAATTTTCAAACCCACCACCTGCTAAACCCGATCCAGTAAACCCAGTTCCATAAACCTCATCTTCTAACAAATTAAAATCCCAAATTTTACTCCTCAAGAACCCTAAAATCCAAAATTGGGATATTTTGTGACATTGTCCGATGGTTTCTGGCATTCTCTCATCAACAAATTATTAGCAGGTATATCTCCATGACTTTAAGAAGAACATGAGAATATGGTTTAATGGTGTCTTGAAGCATACCAATCAAACAAATGATAATCTTAATTGAATTTAGGGGAAGATGTGTATATAGTGACTTGAAACCAAGCTCAGCTAGTCTCTGGGAACACCACAAGAAATGGTGACTTTCATCATCATCAACATGAGCAAAGTCATCAAAAAAGCTTTCACCTAGAACTTCAGAAATAGGGTAGAAGCGAGCAATGATATCCCAAGCTAAATCAATGGCATTGAACTCGCCATGAGCGAGGTTATGAAGCATATGAGCATTGAAAAGAAGACCTGAATCTTTCGGAGCAGGAACCTCGTTTGTCGAAACCTACATGCATCAACAAAGAAGCTCATCTTCTAAACTAATGGCAGAAATAATGAAACCTTAAAGAATGAATAGAAAATAACCCAGACAAGGTTTGGGAGGTCGAGCGGGAGAAGAAGGGAGATGAGAAATAAAGCCCATAGGTAGACATTCACGAGGCCAAGGAGAGAAAACCTAATGCGAAATATGCAATATAGAGAGAGGATTGGAGGTGGAAAGCACGAGAGCTCTAAGATCGGTGTGAGAAGAAGCAGATGAAACTAGACCGTCGAAATCAGAGGAGTAAAGAGAATCAAATGAAGAAGGAAGAAGAGGACCAAAAGGTCACAGACGGGCCAAAATCCGGTTTAGGGTTTAATCGGCAGTATTCGGGTCACAAGCGGGTCAGCATCTAGTTTAGGGTTTACTTATGTGGTTTAATGATTATGGTCTGTGGTAAATCGAGCTTGACCACGGTTTATAGATATATGAGTGTCGAAGTATTACATATGGGGATTTAAGTCTGTAACTTTTTCCTGTGGGGATATAAGTCTATAACTTACCAGCTGTGGAGATTTGATACTAGGTCATAGTTCGAGAGAGATCTGATGCTATATGATAGTTTTCGTGAGAAAATAGATCGAGTTTCCGTTATTATTAGCTTCTAGTTTGTTAGATTATCCACGGTTTTATTCTCTTGTTACTCAGTAATTCAATCAAACTATAAGCCACATGTCACGTCAAGGACAAATAACTGAATAGAGTTTAGGAAGTGTGCAAGGAGTGTTAAGTTAAATAAAGTTGTTTAACCACTTAAGGATGGTGAGTTCGAGGACGAACTTAAAACAAGTAAGAGATAATTGTAATATCCCGGTTTTTCAAAAAGGTTTAATGAAAAATGTGGAGAAAATTACTAAGAATGTAAGTCGTTAAACAAATATAGTTACGTATAAACATGACAAATTAACTTAGATTAAGTTACAGATCAGAAATTGACTAGGCGTTTTAATAAGTAGATTAAGTTGAATAGACTTACAGATCAGAATTTGAGAAATGCAAGTCGTGAAATAAAAGGCATGAAGTTACAATTCAAATACATTTAAGGAATCATATGGTTAATTTAATTCGAAGGACACGCATGATTATAATGAATCATTTTTAAAGAGAGAGGGGTGACTAGTGAAGCATGTGAATGATTCATTTAATTAAAAGGGAGGCTATAGTCTTAATTAAAATCATTTTGAAAATAAATATAACATGCGTCCATAGCCTAAAATAAAAACATTTTGGGAGTAAAGAAATGGCTAAAATGATGTCATTCTCGTCAAACGGAAAGGCTAAGAAGCGTGTTGTACGGTCATGAAGAAAGGGAAGGAGAGTGTGGGGAGAGAATACTCTCGGGCATTTCAAAATTACTACGGACGGGAGTATGCAAGTATACTCGCTACAAGGTTCAAAATAGGAAAGAAACATACAAAGAGAAAGCATTTTCACATATTTTCGAAAAATAAGAAAAGGGAATAATTGTCCAAGCCATGAGGATGATTTCTTGTGATTTCTAAGTGAAGTTTTAAGGAGGTTAAAGTATTTTTAAGAGATGATTTAATGTTTTTTAAAGTGAAATTAGGAGAAGATTAAAATCTTCTAAACAAGTAAATAGTATACAAGTTCATGATGTACAATTAGTATTCAAGAAACGGTATAAAGAGTAATTAAGCTAGTTGTGACGAGTATAAAGAGTATCTTTTGATGAGGTTGTCTTGATTAAATAGGATTGTTGGTCGACTTGATAGCTTGTGAGGAATATCACAAGTGTTAATTGACTTACATGCCTTTTATGGCTACGGATTTCATTCCCATAGGTAGCCCCATTTTTTATATGCAGGTTATGATTGATCAAAGTATGGGATGACATAGTGAAGACGTCGGGATATCACCAAAGACACGAATAGCTTAGTTGATATTTTGTAGCAGATCATTATATGATTGACATTATGTATGATGTACAGAGAGGATGTATGTGATTTGTTGCATGTTATATGTGTAGTTATGTTTATATATGAGGTCTCTAAAGATGGGGTGTTTCATGCCAAATCTCGTATAACGGCCCAAAAATCTTCATTTCTCAACCAAATTTTCTCGAGCTCTATGGCATATGTGGTCTCTCTCTTTCTCTGCTATCATATGTTGACGATAATTATGTAAATAGTGGACCTATTAGGTTTGATGATATGGGTTTGAAGTTGGGGATACAAAGATTACAAATTGATGTTGAATTAGGGTAAATTTGTGCTAGTTAGAGTTATTTATTAATCTTGTTGAAACATGTCCAGTAATTAATTTTTGCACATTTGGATTTGAAATTTGGATATGAAACATGATCTTGAAATTGATTATGTAACATTCCAAAACCGTATCTAAGAAAATCCAGAAGAGACAATTGGGATAGAAGTGAAAATCATGAACCGAGTTTAAAAACCTTGAAATTTTTATTAGAGAATGGAGTGGAAGGTAATTAGAATAAGATTTAAGTCATATGTATTTGGGCTGGAAATAATTTAAGTCAAATTAATATAAAATTAGACCCAAAAATTATAGAAACCCAAAGTGGTTAATGAAAATCTTAGAAGACCTAGTAATTTCTCGTCAACGTTCTAAATGTTAGAATATACATGCGGAATAGAAGATTTAAGAGTGAGAGATTGAGAGAATGGAGAGTAAGAGACTAAGAGACTAAGAGGTTTAAAGAATGAGAGGCACGAGTTTATTCATCTCTTGTTAAAATGTCACAAATGACTAACAACCAACCTATTTATAGGCAACATGAAAAACCCCCTAGAAGCTTATTTGATCAATACTCCCCCTCAAACTTATACACAATAAAAATGGAGTGTAAGTTTGAACGTTCATGGCAATGACCTCGTTAAAAACCTTAAAAGAGAAAACCTCGTGGGACACAAAACTATGCTAAGGGAAAAAAGTGTCATTTCCATGAGGAAAAGGGTTATTAAATTAGGCTAAAATGCATTTTTAAGCCTTTTTGCGTAAACATTTTGCCGGATGGGACACAAAATCTGCCGGATCGGGCACAAAACCTGCCGGATCGTGTAGAAGCAAAACGGAGGGTTTTGAACTTCTTGCCCGATCGGGTGAAGATTTTTTCCAATCGGCCAGAGATGCTACGAGGCTTTGGCCTACATAACTTGATCGGGCTCGGCTGGGGCTTTCCAAAAAATGGTTATGAGTCTCGTAGTTCCTTACGATCAAAAGTTATGGCCATTTGAATATTTGATCGTCATTTCTTCACTTCTAGTCTCAATAGGATGTGTGAGGTCGACAAGCCCAAGTTTACCATAGATGTAAACACAAACTTTAGGACTTGCAGCCTTGGTTAAGATGTCGACCAACTGACTTTCACTCCGAGTGTAACATGGCAGTGTCACCCCCTCTTCAATCTTCTCTCTTTGTGGTAATCGATCTCAATATGTTTGGTCCACTCGTGGAACACCAAGTTGTTTGCTATATGTATTTCTGCGTGATTATCACAATGCATGGTGATAGGACTCGATTCCAAGACCTTTGAGCAACACCTTCAACCAAACAAGTTCATCGGTGAGTCTCCTCATTGCTCGATATTCTGCTACAACACTTGAGCATGATACAATCTTTTGCTTCTTGGTCTTCCCAATAACAAGGTTCCCACCAATGAATGTACAATAACCTTTCGTGGACTTCCTTTCGTTCCCATCACTTGCCCAATCAACATCACAATATCCAACAATCTCTGTACTAGCATTTTACCCATCCAAATGCCTTGTCGTGGACTGCCTTTGAGATACCGCAAGATCCTTTCAATCATACTCCAATGATAGACAGTGAGTTCTTGCATATGTTGACTTATATGATTCACAAAAAAAAAAAAATATCAGGTCTCATATAAGTCAAGTAGATTAGCTTACCCACAAGTCGTCTATATTGAGCAACATCATGAAATGGTCTATCCTCTTTCTCCCCCTTTCGAGTGACCTTGTAATCAACTTCAAGTGGTGCCTTAGCCGGCTTTACTCCAAGCTTCCGTGTAAGTTTCAGCATATCAAGTGTGTCTTCCCTTTGTGAGAGAAACAAACCTTCCTTGGATCTATACACTTTGATACCTAAAAAATACTTCAATTTGCCAAGGTCTTCAATATTAAAAGTTGAATGTAAAGAGAATTTGATAGCCTGAGTACCTACCTTGTTACTTCCTAAAATGATCAAGTCATCCACATAAACCAAAACCACAACAATACCTTGATCATTTTGGAGAGTAAACAAGGTATGATCGAACTCAGATTTCTTGAATCCGTTTGTGTTGAGAGTTGAGCTTAACTTGTGGTACCATACCTTTGGAGATTGTTTTAGACCATAGATAGCTTTGCGAAGTCTAAGCACTTTCCCGGGAGTAACAATGTCTTCAAGACCGAGTGGTGGAGGCATGTAACTTACTCTTCTAGTTCTCCTTGTAAGAAAGCATTCATGACATCCGTTTTGCCAAAACTCTCAATCCAAATTTGTTGCCAAAGAGAGAACCACCTTCACTATATGTTGTTTTGCTACCGGAGCAAAAGTATCCGTGTACTCATCCCCATAAGTTTGAGTGTACCGTCTTGCAACTAGTCTCGCCTTATACCTCTCACTATCTCCATTGCTTTTGTATTTGATAGTGAATACCCACTTCGAACTCACACATTTCTTCCCTTGTGGAAGGTCCTTTTCATCTCAAGTATGGTTTCTAACCATAGCGCCCATTTCTTCTCTTACATTGTTTGTCCATTCATCATTTTCTTTGACTTCTTCATAGCTTTGGGAAATATATTCCATGTCAATCTTCCCAAAAAAGGCTTTATGATCAATTGGTAAGAGGTCAAGAGAACAAACAACCTCAATAAGATGTGCCACTGCTTGTCCATTGTAGTAGACATTCGTGTCAACCCATTTGGATGGTCTTCTTATCCTTGTGTTTTTTTGGAGCTCCGGAGTAGGAGGAACAACATCTCTCTCCCTTGGTTCACAGACTTGTCCCATGTTAACTTCATCTACTAAAGCAATAGTATTAGTTTTCACTTGAGTATCAATGTTCTTGTTCGTTGGCTGAAGGTATCTCCGAATCTGTAGGATGAGGAGATGGGAGAATAGGATGATTTTCAAGCTTTTCCAATGGAAACCTGAGGCTCGAGGCACGGTCATATTTTGGGGTTGATATGTATTTGAGATCTTTCCAATTTCTTGTACCATAGTAGCCTTGTTCTTCCACGAACTTAACATCTCTTGATACATATGTGCGTTGGTTGACAGGATTATAACACTTGTATCCTTTCTGGGTTGATGAATACCCAATGAACATACACTTAATGCTTCTTGGTTAAAGCTTGTTCCTAAGCTCACATGGTAATAACGCAAAACAAACACACCCAAAAACTCTGAAGTGAGAAATAGTAGGTTTAGGGTGATTCAATCACTACAAGAAATACACGGGTTTTGCGGTGGTAAGAACCATAGCAAATCCACCGCAAAACACAAATCATGGTGGAATTCAAGTGAAAGAAATACCACCGTAAATAGACTCTCACACCGCAATCTTGTGTGGGATTTGCGGTAGTATTGCCATTCAAATATTGCAGTGGTTTTACGAAAGTTTTACCATAGGCATGGTAACTATGGCATTGCGTTGGAAGACTTGCGAAGGTATTGCGGTGATTTTCTTGCGGTGATATTGGGATGGTTCTCTTGTGGTGGTCCCGTTGCGGTGGTAATGTTGCGGTTATATTATGGTGGTATTGCAGTGGTATCTTTGTGGTGGTATTGTCGTGGTTTTGCGATTTTTTTTTATTAAATTATATTTTAATTAAATTTAATTATTTTATTAAATTAGTTATTTAGAATAAAAAAATCTAGTAAATTTAATTGCGAATATTAAAAAAATAATATTCCAAAATATGAAAAACAATCTGAAACAAAATCCGAAACATAATAAAAAAATAATCCAAAATATAATCTGAAAATATGATCCAAAAATAATCCATAACTAAATTCAGCATCTTGTGGGAAAGTTCCAGCTCGAGGCGGCTCACTGGTTCTGGCGTCTGTGTTAGGCATATGGCGGTCTAAAATTTTGGTGAGGTGTGGATCCCGGTTGCTCAGGTAGCCGAACATCTTCTCGAAACATCTCTTGAATTATCCAAGCTCCTGCTTCGTCGTAGACAATTCACACCTCGTCGTAGACAATTCATACCTCGTCGTAGACAATTTAGACCTCGTCGTCGACAATTCAAACTTCATTTTAAAATTTTTAAACATAGTGTTAAAATCTTTAAAATCTTTTAAACCTCATTTTAAAATCATTTTAAACCTTTTAAAATTTTTAAATCTTTTAAACCTCATTTTAAAATTTTGTAAAATTCATTTTAAAATCTTGTAAACCCAATTTTAATTTTTTTTTAACATCACTTTAAAATCTTTAAAATTTTTAAAATATTTTTAAAACAAATATAAAAATATTTTAAACTACTCTAAATATTGTTTAAAACTAATCTAAAAATATTTTAAACTATTCTAAATAATTCTAAAAGTAATCTAAAAATGTTTTAAACTATTCTAGATATATTTAGAACTAATCTAAACATGTTTCAGACTAATCTAAATTTCTAACTAACCAATCTTAGATCTAGAACTTAGATCTAGAACTTATATCTTTTGGATTTTAAGTTCTAACCAATCTTAGATCTAGAACTTATATTTTTCGGATTTAAGGTATTTACCTTGTTGGCGGTGGCGGTGAAGGAGGACGGCGGCGTCGGCGAAGGAGTACGACAGCGGTGGCGACAAACGACGGCGTAGACTCGCGAGAAAACGAAACCTGCATACGAAATTGCAAACACCAAATCTGAAATCCGAAAATTATAATCTAAAAATTGAAATCCAAAAATTGAAAACCCAAATTTAAATCGGAAAAACATCAGAGAAACGGAGAGGAATCGAGAACACCGCCATTGTGAAGTGGAAGAAAGACTCATACGAGGCTTCTTACATAAGGGTTCTGAATCACTGGACTCGTCATGAGAAAAGGTTGGAAAGATAGCTGAATCCAAAAACTACCATACTGGGCAATAATATTAGCAAGGGTTTCATATTGTTCCCATACCGGTTGAATCTGAGTAGCCAAATTAACAGGCAGTATTTCGTCACCAGTGGGCGAAGTAGGTAATTGAGTGATCATAGGTTCCATAACAGAAGTACGAGCATCGTTTATACCATCGACTTCCACCTGAGCGTCGTGATTAGGAGCATGAACCGGAGAACCAACAAGACGCGTCCAATCACTGGTATCGTGTGTTAACACACACACATGACACAGTCCTCTCAAGCGCTCATATTTGAATGTGAGAAGGGTGTTAACACCAGGAGTAAAATGATAATTCTTCTGGAATCGTAGGGGAAAGTCCACGCTCCAGTCAATCTTAATCCGAATAAATTCCACCGCTGTTGTTGCTGCAGGATTACAATCAATTGCTAGGACTTGCCTCAAAGAACCACCAATATGGCCAATGACAGAACATGTGAGGTACTGGAGGGAAATTCCCCTAATATGAACCCCGAAAGGTAGTGAAGAAAGTTCCAATTCAGTCATACCTTGGTTCCATCTTCGAAGGATAATCATGCGGTCATTAAAAGCCCAGGATCCTTTGTTCAACACAGACTGCAAGAGATCCTCAGGCGGAAATACAAACTGAAAGTGTTTGTGCTCTAACAGACGCCCTGCAATCATGCCATTCAAGCCCCATGTACGAGGAAGAGTTGCCACTATAACCCAAAAATTTTGATGGCGAAGGACGAGGACGCGACCAATTAAGGAAAATTGGTTTTCGCGGGCTGCTTCAAAGACCACCACCAAAGGGAGGGGAAAAGGAACATCATCAATTCCCAAATTGATATCTTGAATAATATGTCGGAGATTATTCGCCATGGGAAAAATCTGTAAGAAATTAAGATTGTAATCGCAATAGGATAAAGAAATTGTGAAGAATGAGGGAGTTTTATAAACCACCTACCAACGGTTTGAAAGATCCCACAATCCATCTAGTGGGGGCAGTAACACCACTCGGAGAGAGAACGTACCACGAAAAAACAACTAAAAATCTGTCGTAACACCGCGATGTGAAGAAAAGCCGTGTTCTGGCAAACAATGCCAGCGAGACAGAAAGGGAGAGCGAATCGCTTGGGAATCGTCATTGTAGTTTATTACTATGCCCCCTCGAATATGTTGTTCTTGTTGTTATGATTTATGATTTACTTGCTAAATATTTAGCATGTTTTGTACGTTCCATGGAAGAATGAAGTAAACAAATATTTCGGGTTCAGAATGGGTAAAAGACTAAGGAGAAAAAGATAGAGTTAATTATGTCGTTGCTAAATGAATAAAAGATTTAGCGTTTGGAATTGATACCTATCGATGAAGAGGAGTCATATCAATCTTATAAATAATTTAATTTTAATTTTTTTTGCTTTAATTTTAATTTTAGAAATTAAAATTGTAAATTTCTTTTTTTTTCTTTTTTTAATGAAAAAATAGTTATAATTTATAAGAAGGTTTTTGAACATATTTTTTAAGCATGACGTTATCTGAATATTTGACTCTAAGGTTTAACATATTGCAAATTGATTGATTAAATGGTCCAAAGTTCGAAATCATACATTCCATAAATAGTTTCTAAATTTCATGAAATCCTAAAATCTAAATCTTAAATTTCAAGACCAAATCTAAAACACAAATCCTAAAATCATATCACAAATTTAGTTTAGGTGAGTCGTAACCTAACTCTATCCAATGCAACCAAGCTTGTACACATATTTGGCTCTAGTCCAAGCTAGGTAAGCTCGGATCAGTTTTAAACTAATTTTGGAGGGATTTTTAGAGGATATGTACAAAATAGAGTGCCTTTTCTTTAATAAGTTTCTTTTAGTATAGTGGTTGTTTAGTGATTTGAAAGGGCATAAGAACATGTGTTAGAACATCCAATTCCCCATTTTTTTTTCATCGATTTGTGCCACAAACCCGACCTAATAGGGGAAAATTACTGCGCAAACAGTTTCATGGTAGGTTTGAGCCCGAGTTCCTGGAGTATCAGAGGGAAACATCTACCACAAACCTGGCCCAACTCTCCATCTAGGATGAGTTTTTTTTTTCCAGCATTTTTTTGTTTTTTGTTTTCTAATTAATTCAGCGTTCTTTGTCTTGTTTTCTTAAATATTTTCTTTAACATTTTTTTAACATTATTTTTAAACCACAAGACTAGTCCAATAGCCAAATAGCAATATGTAGGATTTGAATCCATGTGCCATGATGAGGGAAGCGTAGGACTTACCACCAACCCACGATATCATCGACCAACATTTTTCTTTTCAAGCATTTTCTATATATATCTTGATATTATATTTTAAAAATAATAATATTAATTTTTGTTTTTTATGTAATTTATTTTAGTTTTAAATTATAATAAAAATAAATATCGATATTTTTTACACTACCCAAAAATGTCAGGACCGGCCTGCCTATACAAGCCGGAAAAGTAACTACTCGCCCGTTAGGAGAAGAAACTTTGTTTCACATCTTCCTTCGGCTTCAAGATGAACCGCCGTTGCTTACGATGTCTCTGATGAAGGATTCCTTATCTTCATCCTTGGATTGGCTTCGTCGCACTTCTCTTATGGTGGGTGTGACGATTACAAATAACCCTAAACACAATGTTTAAGTTATTTAACGATCGTTGTGGTTTATTAACGGACTAAACTTATAGATATTTTTTTGCAAATTTTTGCAATTCAAGTTGCAGTGTAGCTTGAGCAGATTTATTGTATGTTTTAGTGTACAAAGATTGGTTTTAGATATTGTTTTGATAAGAAACTTTTATCAAGTGTTTCTGGTTTAGAAATTATGTTATTAAATGTCATATAAGTTTTTTTAATAGCCCTAGTTTAAAGGAAAAGACTGGATTGAGTTGATTCATTTGACTTGTAGAATGCTCGTCATCAACCAACTTTTATTTAAATTTAAACTATTAAAAACAACCTTTTATGTCTAATTCGACCAATAAAAAGAATCTACACACTATTTTGCTATGGGCTTAGTAGTGAGACCAAAGTTAAAAGGAAATAAAGGATCATAATGTTGATCTCCAACGTTCATGGGCAATTGGTCAACTGTCTTGAACCATGTCCGAGGGAGTTTCCCTGTGAATCCATAGTCGCCAAAGAGTACTTCCGCAATCCCTTTTCCTTCTGAACCAGGAAGCCAAGCTGCAACTAATGCATCCATTTGTGACATATACTGTTGCATCACAAGTGGTCTTCCTGAGATCAACACTACTACACATTTCATCTGACCACATACATTCGATATAATGGTTGGTCCTGGTTCTGGTAAAGTCAGGTTTTGATTGTCTCCATAATACTCAGCATAAGGTTGTTCACCCACCACTACAATTGCATAGTCAAAAGTGTTAGACTTGAGAAAATCAGTGTCCGGATTTGCGTTGTAAACTACTTGAGTTGTAGGGTCCACTGTTGTTTGAATCCCAGCTAGAATAGTCGTTCCTGTGGTTATGTTGTTCCCAGCTTGACCTTGCCAAGTAAGAGTCCATCCACCACATTGTAACCCCAAATCATTTGCATGAGACCCCGCGATCAAAATCCGAGAAGCTTTTTTAGCGAGAGGCAATAAGGGAGAATCAATGTTTTTTCCATTCTTTAATAAGACGAGGGATTTTCTCACAGCTTCTCGTGCCAAATCTCTATGAGCCTTTGAAGCATATATACCACAACGTTAAATTATTTAAATTGAGAAGAAAGATTTTGGTCTGTTCTTTTACATGTCGTTGCGACAGGTTTCAGCGAGAAAACCGTTGTTCTTTTGTGTGTAGCTGGCTCAGTGTCATGTTGCTGACATCTGTTACCTAAACTCGTCATTGGTCCAACGACAAGTTTCGGCGACAAAAAATTATACATCGAAATTTTTAGCTATTTAAATTTTTAATCGCTCGTCGCCGAAACGTGTGGTTGATTCAATGACAAGCAAAAAAAACAACTTTTTGTCGTTGTTTCTCATCGTTGGCGATAACCAAAAGAACAACATTACTTATCACCCATCGCTTACATCAACCACATGCAAAAGAACAGACCATATTGTATGTAACGTTATATAATATGGGGTATGAATACCGTCTACCTGGCATCCAAGATGATGAGCGTACGTGTGATCAGCCAAAGGGTTCTCAAAAAGTCCCATTGTGAATTTCACTCTAAGGATTCTTTTGACTGCATCATTGATACGTTTTGTGGAGACATGTTTCTTGTGAACCAAGTCTTTCATTATACCTATAAATTCTTTAAAGTTGTAGGGAAGCATGACCATATCAATACCAGCATTCACAGCATGCATAACAGAGTCTGTGTAGTTTGCACGTGGAGGCGAAGTAATCCTATCTACACCTTCCCAGTCTGAGATAACAAAGCCCTAACATAAAGAGGAGATAAATATCTGGTTAAATTTAATGTCATGTCTTTCTCATTCTGTTTTCTAAAATACGTATATACAACTAATAAAATAGAGAAAATATTCAAAGTTATGTTATGATTAAAATTATAATAAATTAAATAGAAATCAAATGATATATAT
>KE150898.1:46721-56807 GCA_000411095.1 Aethionema arabicum
GTTACGGATGTTTAGAGTATGTATACATATATGATAGTTATCATATAGGTCATTTCTAATATTGTTATCAATTCACCGCTACAATAGAAAATGAAATATCAATTCCCTTTTTTATAGGTAGAAATGTTGTTCTACACGTTAAAATAGACAAGGAAATGTAAATTTCAAGTTCCGAAGGACACTAATTAAATTTATTTCATTCACATCAACAGAAATTAGAAGGAAAAAACAAATATATTATAATCAAAATTGGTGCTTATCATTTTTTTTCATAGTTCACATCATCAAAAAAAATAATTAACATACCAAAGCATCTTATATACAAAAGAAATAATATATATATAATACAAATATATACTACCAAAAAAAAATAAAAAAAGGATTATTTATCTTCTATTTATTATTTGTAAGTAGAACTCTTACACTCTTTCCACAATTTCCATTTCGGTCAAATTTTGCGTTAATTTTTTTTAACCAAAAGACATAAGTTTTTTTAATAGCATATCTCATAATAAATATTTGTTTATACAAAATCTAGCACCACCACATAAAATTGCAAAAGACAAATATACCAAAAAATTCAAATCTGGAAAAAAGAAAACTCAAATGATTGGAACTCAAATTTATCATAGTTTCAATAGATATAGAGACGTTTCAAGAATCCATGGTAGTCTAATCAATCGTATTAATTTGTTTTTAGTTGTATATATATTAACGATACTAAACTTTACAACTTCAATAAAAAAACCTTCAAAAAATTTAAATGATCATATGTTATGTATAAAAACATAATTTTCACTCAATAAATTATATTATATTTAAAAAAATTTATTCACATATTTATTTGTCGCAGTAAAACAACATAATTAATGTGGACATTTAAAAAAAAAAACCTAAAAAAGTTGGTATAAGAAAAATTAGTTTGCTAAATTAATAATATTGAAATAATAATAATACAAAAATATTAGTCTAAAAATATTTGTTAAAAAACTTATAATATTTGAATAATAATACAACAACTATTTAACAGAATTTGATAATTTGAAAATAATATTAGTAAAAATCATGTGCGTAGGGCGCGCCTAATCCTAGTAAATTTAAATAATCAATTGCAAGTTTTTTTTTTATAATTAATTGTATTAAAACTGGTTAATGTTCTTACATCTCTCATAACATCAAGAGAGAATACCTTTACATAAGTGAATTAGAGCTAAAAAAGCATAACCTGGGCTAATCCGATAATTCGAAATAATAAAAATATTTGGGGTGAGTTTGTCTATCTCCTTGTGAGATGAAATTGAGTTTGAGTTTGCCACATGATTCTTACATCCTAAATCTATCAATGTTGTTAAGAATCTATCATCATCAATCAACAGTTAATTGTTGAAAAAGCACTTTTGGAGTTTAATCATCTACGAGGACTCCAATATTTGTTGGGATTGTTCATCCCTCAAACACTCTAAAACAAAACGCTAGATTTATTTAATCGAGCAAGGTGGGATGCCTGACAATTCATCTAGGCTTAGGTTGGTCGTGTGAAGTGTAAAAGATGATAGATCCACTACCAATGATACTGAAGCGTTCGTAGGAGATTTATGGTGGGTGGATGGGTCAGGAAGGGTAGTAGGTGAAGGAAGGGATATTTCTGGTAAAGTGGATTTCAGATATCCCATGGACCTAGCTATTTCTAGTTTGTTTTTTGCTGAGCTTGGTACTAGGAGGATGATGTTGGACACGAGTAGGTATGCAAACAGGAGTAGATTCCATTAAAGAGGAAGATTCAGGAATGCTTGAAGAGATATGGGGAACGACCGAAGTTAGGGTTTTTGCTTTTTCAATTTCTAAAGGTTAATTAGGAGTTGAAGTTAAAACAATACTTTGAAATTGGTGTAGGATTTAAGGGAGGAACATGTAATGGGAGAGAGGGGGTAGGCTCCGCCATGGGAGGTGGTGGAGGGGATGATGCTGGTACAAAAACTGGGATTGGAATAGGATTTGGGAGTGGGTTAGGATCTAGAAAACGGGGAGTGGATTCAGTGAGCGTAGAAGGTGGCACGGGAGGGGTTGAGGTTGGAACCCTTGGTGGTAAGGGAAGAGTGGGTGTTTGATTTTTCTTAGAACTTATCTTAGGCCTCCACTGAAAATTTGCTAAGGGGCATCGACTCTGCTTATGACCTATTTGCTTGCAAATTTGACATAAAGGAGGTAAGTTAGGGTAAGAGACGCTTACTAGGATAATTGTTCCATCTTCTTTTTCGATCTCCACCGATTCAGACAACGGTTTGTTGTGGTCCACTTCGATTTTTACATGCGTCGTATCATGAGTTTTAATTTTTTTTTGTGAACTCATCGACATCCAAAGGATCTCTCATAAGGCTACCAACATAACTAAGACCTTCCCGAGTTAGAAGGTCGAAAGGAAGTCCCGAAAAATGAACCCAAATTGGAGAGATTTCTATAGTTGGTGGATGGAGCGAGTATTCTTGTTTCCAAGCTCCAACATAAAATCAAGACTCACCAATAGTCCAAATTTCTTTTAGAAGTATTCTTTCTCTTAAAGATTCGGACGGAATTCTTATAAGGTAAGCAATACCAGAAAGTCGGTGAATTTCTAGCTTGATATCTTTTCCCCAAAGATAGTTGAGCACTCCTCGAACTTGACCTGGTCTAGGAGAATTATCGTAAAAGAGAGCAACAATGAAATCCTTGTGATAAGTTGCACCTTTTAAAAATACTTCATTTGGGATCTTGACTCGTGGTTTTCCATCGGGAGTGGATACTTTTTGATTAGGTATTTTTGTTCTAGAACGCGGCGTTGACGCCACTCAAGAAGCCCAAGTATATGATTGGCCAATCGTAGTTAGAGAGATTTTGGGGCTTTGCGCTTTTCGTTAGCAAACAATGGGAGTGGGGGTAGGTAAAAGAGAGGGAAGAGAAGAAGAAGGAAAGAGAAAACCATCTTTCAATGGTAGAGAAACCAAAGCTGAAACGGGAGAACGGAGATTTGAAGAAGTGGAGTGAATAGGGTTTAGGGATTTTGACTTTCGGTGAGGTTCCAATTAGGGGAAATTAGAATCGGAGAAAAGTGGTGGTTTAGAAGAAGAAAGAGATAATGAGACGGCTGGAGGTCGTGTAGGAGAGGGAGGGCTCAAGGAGGCTATAGCCTCAGCTCTCAGGCGGTGGCCGACGGCAACATAAGCTTCGGTATCGTTCTCTCTCTAGATGAGAGAAAATCACTTTTTAAAGCCTCAATTATTGTTTTTATCGCAAGTTTTTATTTTTTTTGTTAAAGACTTGTAACCTTTGAATATCTCAGTTGGACTATTGCATTCGAGAACTACAATGTTTGACAAAATTAGACAAACACTATAATTAAAACTAACCTAAGTTTAATCTATGTTTACCTTAGTTATACATTCAACAAATATAAGTTTGTATCAGTTTCACAAAGTTAAACAATCAATTATAAATTCTTGATTAACTAAATTTAACCTAAATTTTACTAAGTTTGACAAACAAACCATATGTCATACAAACGATATCAATAAGTTAAGAAAGCATAAGTTTAAGATAGCACTAGTTTAAAAGAGCATATGTTTAAAAAAAACATAACTCTTACAAACCATAATAATATCAATAAGTTATAGAATCCATTCTAAAACAAAGAGATACTGACAACGTTTCACAGAGTTTTACCCAAGTCCTATAGGTTTGTGTCTCCGAATATAAGGATCGCTATTCAACAGCGACTGCCTGAATGCCTCCACTTCCGGCAACGACGGATTGAACATGAAGTCGGATAAGCCACCATCGGTCTCCAGATATGTCTCATTATCACGAACAAAAATACCGAAGTACCTAATTACCCTCCACATCTTCAAAACGATAATCACCTCCCCACGGCAAGTCATCATACTCTGTAACGCATCCCAAAATCTATTCGCTTGAACCCCCCATTCCAAACATTTAATCTGACTCTCACTAGTATGTATGAAACAATGTTTATCAATTACAGTTCACTAGTATGCATAAAACAATGCTTCTCAATACATAAACATGTACTTACATGTTGTCCCGAATTGTAAAACTGCATCTTTGGCCCCAAATGTCATCCACAACGTATTCTGGATCGAATACAACACCCATTATCTATGGAAAAGTTGGTCTCCTTGTGAGTCATGTGAAGGATCTTTTGAATGCTCTTGAACTCCAAGTAATGTAGAGTAGGCAATGGTTCGATGAGATGAATACTTGTATCACAATAAACAATGAGTTTCAATTCAGCCTTTGTTGGCTCGTAACAGAGGAAGTTTTTCTCTCTCTAGAGGAGAGAAAAACACTTTTTAAAGCGTCAATTAATTTTTTTATCACAAGTTTTTATTTTGTTTGCTAAAGACGTGTAACCGTTGAATATCTCAGTTGGAGTAATGCATTCGAGAACTACAAGTTTGTCTTTGCTTGACAAAATTAGACAAACATTATGATTAAAATTAACCTAAGTTTAACTTATGTTTACCCTAGTTATACATTCAACAAATACAAGTTTGTATCAGTTTCAAAAAAGTTAAACAATCAACTATAAATCCTTGATTAACTAAATTTAACCTAAGTTGTACCAAGTTTGAAAAACAAACCATATGTCATACAAATATATCAATAAGTTAAGAAAAACACTTTTTAAAGCCTCAATTATTGTTTTTATTGCAAGTTTTTATTTTGTTTGCCAAAGACTTGTAACCTTTAAATATCCCAGTTGGATAAATGCATTCGAGAACTAGAAGTTCGTCTTTTTTTGACAAAATTAGACAAGCATTATGATTTAAATTAACCTAAGTTTAACCTATGTTTACCGTATTTATACATTCAACAAATACAAGTTTGTATGACTTTCACAAAGTTAAACAATCAATTATAAATTCTTGATTAACTAAATTTAACCTAAGTTTTACCAAGTTTGACAAACAAACCATATGTCATACAAACGATATCAATAAGTTAAGAAATCATAAGTTTATATAGCACAAGTTTAAAAGAGGATAAGTTTAAAAAAACATATGTCTTACAAACCATAACAATATCAATAAGTTGAAGAAACCATTCTAAAATAAAAAGATACTTGTAACGTTTCACTAAGTTTCACAGAGTTTGATACAGGTTCTATAGGCTTGTGTCTCTGAACATAAGGATCGCTATTCAACAGCGACTGCCTGAACACCTCCACTTCCGATAACGGCGGATTGAACATGAAGTCGGATAAGCCACTATTGGTCTCCAGATATGTCTCGCTATCACGAAAAAAATACCGAAGTACCTAGTTACCCTCCACATCTTCAAGACGACAATCACCTCCCCACGGCCAATCATCATGTTAAGTATCTCAAAATCTATTCGCTTGAACCCCTGTGCCAAACAGTTAATGTGACTCACTAGTATGCATAAGACAATGTTTACCAATTACAGTTCACTAGTATGCATAAAACAATGCTTCTCAATAAACATGTACTTACATGTTGTGCCGAATTGTAAAACTGCATCTTTGGCCCCAAATCTCGTCCACAACGTATTCTAGATCGAAAACAACATCCTTTATATATATGGGAAAGTTGGTCTCCTTGTGAGTCATGTGAAGGATCTCATGAATGCTTTTGAACTCTAAGTGATGTAGAGTAGGCAATGGTTAGATGAGATGAATACTTGTATCACAATAAGCAATGAGTTTCAATTCAGCATTTGTTGGCTCCTAAGTGGTGAAGTTTTTCTCTCTCTAGAGGAGAGAAAAACACTTTTTAAAGCCTCAATTATTGTTTTTATCGCAAGTTTTTATTTTGTTTGCTAAAGACTCGTAAGTTTTGAATATCTCAGTTGGACTAATGCATTCGAGAACTACAAGTTTGTCTTTGTTTGACAAAATTAGACAAATACTATGATTAAAATTAACCTAAGTTTAACCTATGTTTATCCTAGTTATTCATTCAACAAATACAAGTTTGTATCAGTTTCACAAAGTTAAACAATCAACTATAAATTCTTGATTAACTAAATTTAACCTAAGTTTTACCAAGTTTGGCAAACAAACCATATGTCATACAAACGATATCAATAAGTTAAGAAAGCATAAGTTTAAGATAACATAAATTTAAAAGAGCATAAGTTTAAAAAAGCATAAGCCTTACAAACCATAATAATATCTAGAAGTTGAAGAAACCATTCTAAAATAAAGAGATACTGGCAGCGTTTCACCAAGTTTCACAGAGTTTTACGCATGTCTTATAAGCTTGTGTCTCCAAACATAAGGATCACTATTCAACAGCGACTGCCTGAACGTTTCCACTTTCGGCAACGGCGGATTGAACATGAAGTCGGAAAAGCCACCATCGGTCTCCAGATATGTCTCGCTATCACGAACAAAAATATCGAAGTACCTAGTTACCCTCCACATGTTCAGGACGACAATCACCTCCCCACGGCATGTCGTCATGTTCTGTAATGCATCCCAAAATCTATTCGCTTGAACCCCTCGTGCCAAACATTTAATCTGACTCTCACTAGTATGCATAAAACAATGTTTATCAATTACAGTTCACTAGTATGCATAAAACAATGCTTCTCAATGCATAAACATGTTTTTACATGTTGTCCCGGATAGTAAAACTGCATCTTTGACCCCAAATGTCCTCCACAACGTATTCTGGATCGAAGACAACACCCATTATATCTATGGGGAAGTTACTCTCCTTGTGAGTCATGTGAGGGATCTCATGAATGTTCTTGAACTCCAAGTAATGTAGAGTAGTCAAGGGTTCGATGATACGAATACTTGTATCACAATAAGCAATGAGTTTCAACTCAGCCTTTGTTGGCTCGTTAACAGGGGAAGTTTTTCTCTACTTGGATTCAGAAGATTTCAAACCAATTTCCTTCATGTTCCTCTAGTCCTTTAAATCTTTCGAGGTAATGGTTGTAGATGATCATCGGCATCTTGGTTCCCTGCGAAAAAGAAGAGTAACAGTTAAAGGTAGTTATTTTCTATATCGCAAGATCATTACGAAAGAACTTACCGCCTCATCCACAAGGATGTAACTCCAGTGAGGTCCACTACCGAAAATGAGGAACGAATGGATCCAAAAAGTTTAACTTTGAAACGCCAAGACCTAAGGCGGTCGTTGTGAACAACTTTAGCAAGCATGTGGTATTGTTCGTTCATTTTCTCCTCTTCAAGATTGAGTTTTAGAATAACTGTTGGTTTTTGTGTGAAGATAAAATCAAAAGTTTAGTGTTTTTAAGAAGAAAAAGAGAGCAATGGAGAAAGAGCAATGGAGAAAGAGAATTAGTGAACTCCTGAAGTCTACATAATCATTATTTTTCCTAAACCGAGGCGACTCTTGAAGAGAGAAGTCGTGCTTGCTCGATGTCGTCTCAATCAAACCAATCAATAAATGTAGGAGTTAGTGTGTAGCAATAAATCAAGACGCATGTTAATCATTTACACCAAGCATACAAGTTTTCTAATAGATCAATTGATTATCATATAATTGATAGGAGTGAGCGTGTAACAATAAATCAATGCATATAATTGATATGTTAGGTAAATGTTTTGCAAATGCAACACACAAGGCATTAATTGAATATAATTCATGCAAATAGTTAATATCTTTTTGACATAAATTTTTAAAATCCAACACACAAAGCATTAATTAAATATAGCTCAATACATATATTTAATATTTTACGTAACTATTTTGCAAATGCAGCCCACAAAACCTACATTACATAAATGTTTTGCAAATGCAACACACAAAACCTACATTACATTAATTAAATATAGTTCAATGCAAATAGTTAATACTTTTCTTTTTTATTCAATTACATAATTTTTAAAAAAATCCAACACACAAGAATTTGATGAATTATTCGATGATTATTTAGATGATGTTTGTAATAAACTTCAAGAGGCAAACAATTCAAGACAACGAAAGTGGCGTACATATATTGAAAGAGGTCGTGAAGAAGGACACACCCGTTTGTGGAATGACTATATTAGTGAAGAGACGGTCTATTCAAATGCTCAATTCCGACGTCGGTTTAGAATGAACAAATTGTTGTTCATGCATATTGTTGGTCGACTTTCAAACAAAGTAGAATACTTTTAACAAAGGCGAGATGCTACCGGAAAATTAGGTCTCTCCGTACTACAAAAGTGCACCGTCGCTATACGTATGATGTGATATGGTTGTGCAGCTGATGTGGTGGATGAATACGCTCGGATTGGTGCAAGTACTGCAAGGTTGTGCTTAGAGAAATTCGTAGATGGGATTATATCTTTGTTTGGAGATGTTTATCTTAGAAGACTCACACCCGAGGATCTTCAACGATTTGGAGAGATGCATGTATTTCCGGGCATGATGGGAAGCATTGATTGTATGTACTGGGAGTGGAAAAACTGTCCAACCGCATGGAAATGACAATATTCGCGTGGAGGTAGAAAACCGACAATCATTTTGGAGGTTGTTGCTTCACATGACCTTTGGATTTGACATGCTTTTTGGGAATTCACGGTACATTAAATGATATCAAAGTCCTTGATCGTTCACCCGTTTTTGATGATATTTTACAAGGCCAAGCTCCGAAAGTGAACTACTTTGTCAATGGACATCAATACAATATGGGTTACTATCTCACGAATGGTATATATCCAAAATGGTCGACATTTATCCAATCAATCCGACTTCTTCAAGATCCTAAAGCAAAATTATTTTCACAACATCAAGGAGCTATTCGAAAAGATGTTGAGTGTGCATTTGGAGTCATGCAAGCTCGGTTTGCCATTATAAAAAATCTGGCTCTTGCTTGGGATAGAAATAAAATAGGTAAGATAATGAGAGCATGTATAATCTTGCACAATATGATAGTGGAAGACGAACAAGATAAATACACTCAATATGATGTATCCGAATTTCAACAAGCTGAAGGAAATCAAAGTGCAAAAGTGGATTCTTCGTACTCTACAAATTTACCTACTAATCTAAGCAACATGCTCATCAATCGAGTTAAACTCCATGATACAAATTTACATCAACAATTAAAAGTTGAATTGGTTGAACATATATGGCAAAAGTTTGGACCAACATCAATCGAAGATTAGAGCTAAATTAATTTTATATTTGATAATGATTTTATATGTTATCTATGTTTCTTAGTATTTAAGTTTTTTTCTTATAATATTTTATATTTGATATGTTATCTATGTTTTTTAGTATTTTAGTATTTAAGTATTTGAATTCTATGTAATTTTTTTCTCTATGTATTTTTTTATTAAGTTTAAGGAAATATAACTCTACTTTTAAAAATATTTATAACATATTACATTATTATTTATAATTCTATTATTTAAACCTTAAAATCATATAACAATGATAATTTAAATAAAAAATAGTATATTTATAAAAATAGATTAAAAATAATAATGTTATATTATGAGAGATTTGGTGAGAGTCTCTCACCAATGGACTTCAAAATTAACCTAAAATTCTTAAGCTAAATTATAGTAAAAAATAATATTATAAAATTGATGAGAGACTCTTATGAGTCTCTACCGATATGCATGCTCTTACTAACTTATGTTAATAGGAGTTTACATTTTAATACTTCAAGCAAAACCCAATTTTACAGCAACACATACTTGTACGTATGCTTTAGTTTTATATTTATGTATCATTATGGATAGCCAATGCAATTTTTCGTAATCTTTATTAACTTGATCATCGGTATAAAATAGCTATACTTGATGGCAGATCTAAAGGAAAATGACGAATTGAAAAGATAATTATGCAATATAAAAGCTAAACTAACATGTAGATGCCCAATATTTTCCTTCTTCTTTGAAGGAATTTCCTCGGAAACGTCTGAGGAATTTCTGAGAAAACACCGAAGAAATTTAAAAATATGACTGTTAACTGTTTCCTCGGAAATTTCCTCGGACCTTTCCGAGGAATTTCTGAGGAAAGTTTAACGGATATATATTCCTCGTATAGTCTTCGGAAATTTCTGAGGAAATTCCGAGGAAATATATCCGTTAATGGTTTCCTC
>KE150898.1:66000-84488 GCA_000411095.1 Aethionema arabicum
CGCATTTTAATTTTCGCTCGCTGTCCGCTACCTACTTCCATTCGCACGTCTTCCTAGATTAGATTTAAATTCAAAAGTCGTATAGATCAGTTCGCCTCCCGTGGATCGACCCTCTATCTAACTGCAACACCCCTTGTGGTCGGGGCAAGTAGATGTTTTATAAATTTTAAAGTTATCTCACCCCGTAGCAAACACATTAGTGCACTCTACGAGCGAGACCAGCGGCCGGAGTTTGGACACGAGATCTATCACCCCTCGGATCCCGAGTGACCCGGCGGAGCATCCAAATGGGAGAGATAACGGCGGTGAGGAAGTTATTCGAGCAAGTTTGCTGCCGGAGGCAACTGTATCGACTGGAGTCTAATCGAGGTCTTGGTGCTCTACCCCGCTATATCGAGTAAGGATCGATGAATTGCTTGCTATGGAATTGCCGGGGGGCGAATAAACCCAATTTCAAACGGTCAATACGGTACTTGTTGAAGAAATGGCATACGGATTTGATAGCACTATTCGAAACTCATGCGGGAGGTGATCGGGCAGGGCCGATTTACCAGAGTTTGGGATTTGAGAAATCATTTCGGGTTGATGCGGTAGGATAGAGCGGAGGTCTGTGGCTTCTGTGGAAGCCAGAAGTAGGGGAGGTGACCATAGTGCATTCAGAAGAGCCGTTCATTCATGCAAACATCGAGAAGGATGGGGGGCGTATTCACTTGCTTGTTGTGTATGCGGCACCCACTGTGAGTCGACGAAGTGGTTTGTGGGCACGATTACAGGACATTATGCAGGGGTTGGATGGACCGGTTTTAATTAGGGGTGACTTTAATATGATAGTTCGGGTGGAGGAAAGGACAGGGGGAAACGGCCAGTTATCTCCGGATCCGTTGGCTTTTGGGAGTTGGATTAATGCAGGAGCATTGATTGATATGGGTTTTTCAGGTTTTCAATTTACTTGGAGGAGAGGCCGGACGGCAAGTCAGTTTGTAGCCAAACGATTGGATAGACTATTGTGTAATGCTGAGGCGCGAGTGCAATGGCAAGACGCGGAAGTACGTCATCTGCCATACCTATCCTCAGACCATGCTCCACTCTATCTTCGATTAAACCCAGAGCTGTTGGGCGATCCAAGACGGAGGCCATTCCGCTTTGAAGCAGCATGGTTGACTCATTCCAGGTTCAGAGAACTTCTCACTAACTCTTGGAAGAACGATATACCGGTTCCGGCAACCCTCGCTGAGCTTGGAGTTAGACTCAAGAAGTGGAACAGAGAAGTATTCGGGAATGTGCAGAGGCAGAAAGATGGGTTGTTAAAGGAAATACAGGACGTTCAAGCTCACTTGGAGCAAGTGCAGACGAACGAGCTCCTACGAAAGGAAGGGGATTTTCAAAGGGAGTTGGATGCTACTCTTGAACAAGAGGAAGTTCTCTGGTTCCAGAAATCACGGGAACAATGGGTAGCGCTGCGCAACAGGAACACCAAATACTATCACACAACCACAGTGGTTCGTAGGAAGAGGAATCGCATTGAGATGCTGCGAAACGATGAAGGCGAATGGGTGACTCAGCAACGTGAGCTGGAGAAGCTAGCCGTTGAGTACTATAAGGGTTTATACTCTTTGGAGGATGTCGCATCTCAGGTTGTTTGCTTGCACTCGAATGGTTTCGCACAGCTAGCCAGAGAGGAGCTTGCAGGGCTCACTAGGGAATTCAAAATGGAAGAGGTAGAAAGCGCAGTACGGTGTATGGGGAGATAAAAAGCCTGGCCCAGATGGATACCAGCCTGTGTTCTATCAGGAGAGCTGGGATGTTGTAGGAGAATCGATGTCAAAGCTTGCCTTGGAGTTCTTCCGGTCTGGGAATCTTCCGCAAGGTTTGAATGATGCCATTGTAGTCCTCATTCCCAAGGTTATAAAACCGGAGAGAATCACGCTGTTTAGACCCATCAGCTTGTGTAACGTCATTTTCAAGATAATTACTAAGATGATGGTGATGCGGCTCAAGGGAATCATGTCGAATCTAATTGGCCCGGCTCAGTCAAGTTTTATACCCGGAAGACTGAGTGCGGATAATATTGTGTTGGTACAGGAGACAGTTCACTCTATGCGGAAGAAGAAGGGTAGGAGAGGGTGGATGCTACTCAAATTGGATCTAGAGAAAGCATACGACAGGATATGGTGGGACTTTCTGGAGGATACTCTCCGTGCAGCGCGACTCCCGGAAACATGGATTGGCTGGATTTTGAAATGTGTTACAGGTCCTGAGATGAGCATTGTGTGGAATGGAGAACGCACTGAGTCTTTCCGCCCTAAGCGTGGGCTAAGACAGGGAGATCCGTTGTCCCCATACCTATTTGTGATGTGCATGGAGCGTTTGTGTCATTTAATTGAGGGTGCAGTCGCACAGAGACATGGAAGCCGGTTCACTTGTCGCGCGGAGGACCCGAGCTGTCGCACATCTGTTTTGCGGACGACTTAATACTCTTTGCTGAGGTTTCTATGTCGCAAATTCGTGTGATAAGACGAGTTCTCGATGAGTTTTGCTCTGCATCTGGACAGAAGGTGAGTCTCGAAAAATCAAAGATCTTTTTCTCGGACAATGTGACCAGGGAGATGGGGAAGTTGATTAGTGATGAAAGCGGTATCATAGCGACCACAGATCTAGGGAAGTATCTAGGAATGCCTATTCTTCAGAAGCGTATGAACAAAGATACGTTTCGTGAGATGTTGGGGTCCGTATCTGCACGACTTGCTGGCTGGAAAGGACAAATGTTGAGCTTTGCAGGTCGGATTACATTATCCAAAGCTGTGTTATCGTCGATCTCGGTGCATACTATGGGAACAATTGTGCTGTCTCATTCGACTGTGGAGTGCCTAGATAGGACTCTGAGAGGATTTATTTGGGGGGATACGCAAGAACAACAGAAGCAACACCTCCTATCGTGGAGGAGACTATGTCTACCTAAAAGCGAAGGTGGATTGGGGATAAGGAGAGCACAAGACATGAATCACGCACTCATTGCGAAACTGGGCTGGCGGCTGATACAAGAAAAGGAAGCTTTATGGGCGAGAGTACTACGAAGTAAATATAATATTGGAACGGTCGAAGATGGGTCATGGTTTCGTTGCCTAAAGACTGGATCTTCGACATGGAGGAGTGTACTCAAAGGAATGCGAATAGGAGTCCTACCGGGGATTCGTTGGGTGATAGGAGATGGGAAAACGATTCGGTTCTGGAAGGATAAGTGGATTACTGGACACCCTTTGATTGAGAGCGCGGTGGCAGACGTTCCAGCGGACCTTGCAGACGCAAATGTGTGCGATTTCTGGCAGCAGGGTGGTGGTTGGAGATTTGACCGCATTAGCCCTTATATCACTGAATATCTGAAACTACAATTAATGACAGTGGTACTTGATGACATTACAGGAGCAAAGGATCGAATCTCGTGGGGATATACACCAAATAATGCTTTCTCGGTGCAGTCAGCCTATGCACTCCTGGCTCATGATGGTATCCCTCGGCCTAACATGCATGCTTTGTTTACTCGTATATGACAGGTCACAGCGTCGGAGAGAGTTCGTGTGTTCTTGTGGCTGGTAGGAAACCGGGCAATAATGACTAATATGGAATGGGCTCGCAGACACTTGAGTGAATCAGGGATTTGCCAAGTTTGTAAGAGTGGGGAGGAATCAATCCTACATGTTTTACGGGACTGCCCGGCCATGTCAGGGATTTGGCAGCGCATTGTACCACTAGGTAAGCAGAGGTGCTTCTTCTCTAACAAGTTGATTAGGTGGTTGTTTGAGAACCTAGGGGATAACACAGATATGGGCGGCTATATTTGGTCGACTGGCTTTGCGATGGCTTTATGGTGGGGTTGGAAATGGCGATGTTGGAATGTCTTTGATCGAGGGGGGCGTTGTCGGGACCACGTGAAATTCGTGAAAGATCTTGCCAAAGAAGTTACTCTCGCCCATGTCAAACTCCGAGAGCATACACGGAGTGGCACCCAAATAGAGAAACAGATCGCTTGGAGGCCACCGACTCATGGGTGGTGGAAGATGAACACAGATGGAGCATCGAGAGGTAACCCCGAATGCGCCGCCGCTGGGGGAGTATTACGAGACGAGGAGGGGAAGTGGATATGCGGGTTTGTGTTAAACATTGGAGTCTGCTCTGCTCCGTTGGCAGTACTATGGGGAGTTTATTACGGTCTCTACATGGCCTGGGAGCAGAGAGTCCCGCGGGTGGTAGTGGAAGTGGATTCTGAGATTGTGGCTGGTTTCTTTTCAACGAGGATATAGGATACTCATCCTCTATCGTTCCTAGTATGGTTGTGTTATGGCTTCTTTTCAGGGGACTGGTTAGTCCGGGTTACGCATGTGTACCGAGAAGCAAATCGCGTGGCTGATGGCCTGGCGAATCTTGCGTTCTCTTTACCAATTGGTTTTCATTTAATTTCTTCTCCATCTCCTGAGATATCGAATTTGGTTCCAGAGGATGCGAGTGGTTTTACACGAATTCATTTTGTAAGAGGTTGATTGGTTTGATTCATAATAATAAAGCGGCAATTGCCGCTGTTTACTACAAAAAAAAAACTAAAATTTAAAATTTATCTCTCTTGGTAATATATGTATATATACATATATATATTTTGACATCTTAAAAAAAATATTTAGAAAATAAATGTTTGAGAAAATAATTAAAATGTTTTAAATATTATAAGTTTTGCATTTAAAAATTATATATATATAATATAAATAAAGTTCTAAATATATTAAAAAATAATTTTTGTAGGTATTTAATTGTGACCCCGTTAAAATAATTTTCTAGATCCGCCACTATTCGCATTACACACTGTTTTTGTCAATCTGTTATGCGACTCAACTGCTGCTATACACATTTCGAGCAACCTAGTGTTCCATGAACACACAAAACATATTGACATTGATATATTGTGCGTGAACGGATTCAGAGTGGGTTGGTTAAGCTTCTTCATGTTGGAACAACTCACCAACTTGTTGATTCGTTTACCAAGGCACTATTTTCTGCACAGTTCATGATTGTTATTGGGAAGATGGGTCTTCACAATCCTTTTGTTCTAGAGAGGGAACATTGGGGTTTTCATAATGATTTAATCAAACCGGTATTGAACCATATCTTCAATTTATAATTTAGGAAATCCCATATAGATGATGACTTGAATCCGGTTGTTAGAAGCTGATGGTTATTCTAATTGTATAAATTAGAGTATATATAGAGCGATGTACAGTGAGAAATAAAGACAGAAATATACAGATTCATATTTATATTCATCTTCTTCTCCATTGTTCAGCTCAAGCTGAATTTACTAATAATTGTTTGCCTAGATAGATACCAATAGATAAGATTCTATAGTAGAAACACATGATTCATTCAAAAAACAAAAACTGAGTTGAATTCATTTTTAGTTCCTGACATCTGAAATGTATAGCACTATGTTATCTCTCTTACATTGAATTTGTCTCAAAAATTTATTCTTTATTTATATTTTTTTATTTAAATGTCAAAGACAGAACATCCTATTGACTAATCAGACCGGTCAACGGTGTGATGTTGTTCTAAAATGCTTTTCTTTCCATGTTTCTTGGTCCCCAAGAAATGATATTATAATAAACTAATCTCTCTAATCAATGGTGTCTTGTATCTATATATGTCTTGTTTTCTGCTCCAAATTTGATCAGAAAACAAACTGAGAAGTAAAAGAAAACATAGAAATGGAGAAAAGTGAAGCTCTTGAGTCCATTTTACCATATTTGCCACTAATGATTCAGAACTCGTTCACTTTGTCTTGGCCATCACCGCATTTTATAGAGATTCTAGAAGCTATGGCTAAAGGGCCGAGTCACAGTCGAGTCAACTCAGGACAAACTCTTTCTGAAACCATCTCTAACATGAGACAAGCTCTTTCTTTGACTGTTCCTCTTTCTCCTTTGACTCTTCAAGGCTACGCTCTCTTCTTCGACCAGGTTAGAAATCTAAAGTTGTTATTCTAGTTCCATTTATGTTAATTGTTTATGCATAAACGTTAAACCGAGCACACATTTTAGTCTGATTTAGCAATTTTTAAACTCAAATTTGATCCAAAATGAATGCAAGCCCAAGATGAAATCACAGAGATAAACCACTTGTTAGTATTGAAGTGTTTTTCCCTTTGATTCTTTGGACCATAATCTCAAAAATTTAGAAAAAAGAAAAATCTAAATTTAGATTAATTATACTATATATAATTTCAAGTTTAAAATTTGAGTTTTGTTTTAAAAAAATTGGCTATTAAGTTTAGTGTTTGAAAAACCGAGTTCTGAAAGTCCATAGTTTAAAAACTATTTTGATAGTTGAAAGATTTTTCTCACCAAACATAATTAGTTCAGGATCTACAATATCATATGTTTAATTAATAATCAAACATTAAGTTAGTGGTAATTTTACAGGAAGTAGAGTTGATCATGATCTAGGGTCTTAGAAGTCATAGGATCGATCTTGTCTAGAGATACATATCTTCATGAAAAGACATGATTGATTATAAGGATGATGAACAATTGATTTTAAGCATCATAATTATATTAAAGTTTTAGGGTATCAATTACCAATCAATGTCTTTGGATAATTGGAAGCAAAAATATTACCACCATTAAATCTAATTTCTTTAGTCTTAAACACTTTAGATTAATTTTTTTACTTGCTAGTTTTAATTTTTTTTAAAGGTTTTTTTATGGTTAAGAGGCATCAATTTTTTTATTTTTCTCTAGACATAGATAACGTTCAAACCGCCACTGACACTATATATGATTATAATTATCTTTAACTCAAATCAATTTTCTGTACTCTTAAATTATGTGTAAATTGATCATAAACCAACAATTTTCGAAATGAATACCATTTAATTTGTGCAGGAAATCTTCTCAAATGAATGGTTTGAAGAAGTTTTACCATCAATGGCTTCTCTTCTTCTACGCTTCCCATCTCTCTTAGAAGTACACTACTTAAATTCAAAGAATCTCATCAATGGAACTGAAACTGGTCTTCGCATCTTAGGTCCTAGAGAATCCGGAATTGTGTTCCTAAGTCAGGAGCTCATAGGAGCATTGCTTTCATGTTCTTTCTTCTGTTTATTCCCATTCAACAACAGAGCCTCTAATCATCTTCCAGGCATCAATTTCGACAAACTATTCGAGTATGTATTCGCATAACATTTTTAACAAATTTTCAAACTCAAATTTCAAGATTCAAGATTTCAAATTCAAGAATTCAAGATTCATGATTTTGTATTGATCATTTGCAGGGGACTAGTGGACAAAGGACAAAATGAGAAGCAAGAACACAAGATAAGATGCATAACTCATTACTTTGAGAGGATATCTTCTTGTATGCCTTCTGGTTTCGTCTCGTTTGAACGCAAGATTCTCTCTTCCGAACAAGATTCTTGCGGTCCTGATGCTAGTTTCTGGAGCACGTCTACTCTCCCTCTTTGTCCTGTGGAGGTAATACACTAGATTGATGCTTGATTCTAATGAATCTTTAAGGATTTTGTCCCTGATCTTGTAGGTTTATTCTTGTGTAGGTTCATACTTCTGGTTTGATTGAGGATCAATGTCTTGAAGCTCTTGAAGTTGACTTTGCAAATAGGTACTTAGGAGGTGGTGCTCTTAGAAAAGGATGTGTTCAGGTTTCTAACTTTAAACTTTCTCTCTAATGTTTTTAAACCCGGATTCAATGGTTAACCATAAAGTATTTCTTGTTCATAACCACTGGGTTGATTCAGGTTTAACAATACTGATATTCTCTAATTTCTACCAAAAAAATGATAGTTTGTAACTTTGATGTGAAATTGTTGTAAACATAGGAAGAGATTCGGTTCATGATCAATCCGGAATTGATAGCTGGCATGCTGTTTTTGCCAGCCATGGAAGTCACAGAAGCCATTGAAGTTGTTGGCGTTGAAAGATTCTCTTCTTACACTGGGTACTCTACATCATCTATATACTTTTTCAGTCTTCTACAATAACACACACACACACACACCAATATGTTTCTGAAATGTTTTTACTTATAGCAAACATGGTTTTATTTTATAATCTGCAGATACTCGTCTTCATTTCGGTTTACTGGTGATTACATTGACACAAAGGAAACAGATGTTTTGGGAAGACGAAAAACAAGAATCGTCGCCATAGATGCTCTGCATCATCCCGGAATCTCCCAATACAAACCTGAATCCCTCCTTAGGTAAGTTGATAACATCTACTAAATGATTTACGTTTTCATACGTACAGGAGACAGAAAAATTTGTTAGGGGTCATAACACATTTTCGAAAGAAAAATTAAATAATTTAAAATTTACGGATGCCAAAAAAAAATTTTGACATTATAATTTTTTTTTTCACACATGGGTCAATTGTGACCCATGTAGCTCCCAAGTAGCTCTGCCAGTGGGTTCAGTCCAGTTTAGACTTGAACAAAGAAACGGTACAAAAACACATTGAATGGAGATCTCACAATTTTCTCAATAGTTTGAATCAAAAAGCTGGGAAAGGTATTCTTGTTCGAAGAAAAAACTAGATGAAAAGAAAAATCAGTTAAATTTATTAAATTTCAGATCGAGGAGATGAGAGAGTTAATAAAGTAGAAGTTGTTGAATATGAAAAAATAAATTTATTAAAGTTGTCCTGAAACACATTTTCACTTCCTTTTGTTTCAGAGAGGCAAATAAGGCATTGTGTGGTTTCGTCCATGTTTGTAAGAATAAGAAGGAAGATGAAGAATGCATAGAATTAGAGCATGAAGATGGGGTTGGTGTAGTGACAGGGAACTGGGGATGTGGTGCTTATGGAGGAGACCCTGAGCTCAAGTCTCTTCTTCAATGGCTTGCTGTCTCACAGGCACGAAGACCCTTCATGTCTTACTACACTTTTGGATTTGACACACTTAATAACCTTAATCAGGTCTGCTTTTCTTATATACGAGCGATAACGACAAAAATTTATGTTTGTTTCATAGTTATTGATTTAGAGTCATGATGCTGAGACCTGTCACCAAAACTCGTGGCTGAACATGTTTGTTTAACTGTCCGTAGTTCAAAAACCGAATTGAAAATTGAAATTTGGTTTGGGTTTGAGTTTTGATAAAAAAAAATAAATGAGTTTGATTTTTTTCAAACGGTTTGTATTTGGTTTGGTTTGGTTGGTTTTGTAATAAATAACCGATCAAACTAAATTAGCCTAAACCCGAACGAAAACCAAAGTGAATTAAGTTTGGTTCTATTTGGTTACACTTTTTGATAACCGAATAAACCAAATCCTAACAAAACCGAACCTAAAAAACCCAACGTCCAACCGTAGTGTAAAGTATATAAGGTGATTTGTCCGGTTTGGTACAGGTAATAGAATCGGTTGAATCTAAAGGCTGGACGGTAGGAGACCTATGGAAGAAATTGACTGAATATTCGTACCAGAGGCTAATAAGTAAAAGGAAATACAAGTCGGAACCAAAACTTGGTTTGTTTCGTTGGCTTTTCCCCAGTCTATCCACCTAAGCCTATTCTATTCGATAAAATTTTATATTCGTTATGTTATTGTTGGTTTTAAAATATATTTGTGATGTCTGTACTGAAACTAATCGTTAAAAATATCTGTCATTTCAAGAATAAATTTTCCGCAATTCATAAGTTACGTATTGGACATACAGTTTTTGTTACCAATCACATTTTTACAAACATTTACCAATGTTTAAATTTTGTTGCGGAGATATGTGGTTTAAATATAGTATATTATCAAATCATATGTTTACGAAAGCTGACAAGTGTAATGAATACAAAAAACTGTTATGATATACATATATTCTTGTGATATATATTCGTGATTCGTGAATATCAAAAAGAGTTAAATTGGTACAGAGTAAGCTTATGTGTTTAACCCCCAAAGTAAGGGTGAAAAAAAAAACCCCCACAAAGTAAGCTTTGTTTAATCTAATTATTTTGAACAAGTTTCACCAAAAAAAAATCGACAAATACTATATAAATTTTTAAATAAATATTATCAAAAGATAGTATTATTAATTTTGTCCCCCACCCCATTTATGGAAACTTATCCAGAATAAATCCATTTACAAACTATTTTTTGTTAAAGACTCTACACACTACTTGCAACTGGCTTCTACATCTTGTTTCTTCTTCTTTTGCAACTCTTTAAACTAAGCTACCCCACTCTTAAAACCATCATAAAAATTTACAAACTTTATCAAACTATAAAGAAAAAACCCCTTAAAGCTTTTTTCTTACCGCAAATTTCCCTTTTTAAGGCAATGAAAACAAATCATCATTTTCCATATCAGCTATATCAAACAACCCATCTTCATCTTCTTCTTCTCCTAATGTCTCTGTTTTTCCAAGCTCAGCCTGTAAATTAACATTTTTCATTCAACAACCACTTTCAAATCCTTTCAAATCCTTCCAAAATCTCTTACAAAACTAAACTTACCTTTGTCTGACAATATCTCTTCAAGACACGGTGGTATTGCTGGCGAGCCTCGGGTGAATTAGCCATCGATAAGACCCGAGAGAAAGCTTCGTTTACTGCTCCATCTACTTTCTTTTTGCGAAACACCTTTAGGATATCGTCGTCTTCGCTATCCTCTGTAGCTTCTACATCTTGTCTAAAACCTCTTAGCCCGGCACCTTTTCGTCGCCACCTGAGTACAACTTTGTCTAAAATTCCTACTGCCCAGCAGATTACCTTGTAATGCTTCCTTACTTGGTATCCTCTCACATGAGCCTACAAGAACAAAAAAGGAACATATGATTAACAAATAAACAGCCACAAAAGACATAAAGGCTAATTGAAAGTAAGGGTGTATTCGTTTGCTCTCGCAGGCATCAATGATGGACAACAACGACAGAGGAAAACAACACATAATATTGTTCTTTTAGTTGTTGCTAGCAACAAGCGGCAGCTATGAGTGACAAAGTCTTGTTCGTTTATTTATCGCTTGTTCGGCGACATATTTCAGTGACAAGTGTCAGCCACCAACCATACAAAATTCAAGACGCTGAAATATCTAGCGATTTAATTTTTAATTGCTGAGACGTGTCACTGAAACTTGTCGTTGAATTAGCAATAGATAAATGAACATGTTCAATAAGTTTCAGTAACAGATCTCAACAATATTTCGTTGAACCAACGACAAATAAACAAACATGTTTAATGACAAGTTTTGGCAACAGGTCCCAACACCATATCGATATATCAGCTATGACAAAACCAACATAAATTTTTGTCGCTGTTGTTTTAGCAACACCGAAAAGAACATGGTCTAAGTTTAGTACCTGTATCTTCACAACTTTTTCGCGAAGTGAAAGAAAATCTTTTCGATCTTTATAACCACGATACTTTTTCTGAATAGATAAAGCTGCTGAATGGTAGTTTCGACTATTTCTCGACACTAGTTTTGAAATAGCTGTCATCCCTTCAATATCTCTACAATATATTCCATATTCTTTGAAACAAGAATCCATAGCTGCTTCTCTTTGTTTTCTCTTTCTAAACGAATGTGCACGAAAAGCTGCCTGGATTCTTGCTGCTGCTTGAGCAGCATTTCTCACTGCAGCCAATGAAATTTCATCTTCATTACAAGGAAGACTTGGTTCTGACATGGAACTCACAGTTATCTCTGCTTGTACTTGAGCAGAGTCTATCGAAATTTTGGTTTCTTCAAGTGTTAGTGACGAAAGATGGTTTGTTAACGCCACCTCGGATAGATAACCAGCAAGACCTTTATGGCCATTTGAAGCAGCTATTGAAGCTGCAGTTTTACCATCTGAATCTTGTGAAGTTGGATCAGTTACTGCTCCTGCTGATGCTCCGCAGGCTATAAGTGCAGCCACCATTTTCTCCCTGCAAGAGATACACAAAGATTTATCAGTTACTACATCCATTTAAAGCTAGGGAAAATGGTAAACCAGGTTTTTTTTTAACTCAAATCTCAAATTTAAACTTGAAATTATAGTGGAAGTAACCCAAATTTGGATTCATTTTTTTTCTTAAACTTTGAAATTATGGTCTAATTTTATGTTCTAAGTTTAATTTAATTTAAAACTCTCGTAGGATTTAAAAAACACGGTAAGCAAAGTTCAATGTCTAATGAAAATTATTTTTAAAATTGGGAGATTTTAACACCAAAACGGCAAAATTCAAGGTCTATTTTCCCATTTTCACTTAAAGCTATTATCTACAAAAGATGCCTACTTAGCCAGAAAGCCTAGGAGAGTGTAGTCTTTAGGCTACTAACCTTCCAAATCGTGCAGCCCAATGAAGAGCACTCCGTCCGGTAATATCACGAAAATCAACACTGACTCCATGATCGAGAATTGGATAGAGTGCCCACTCGAAGCCTAACCCTGCAGCCATATGAATAATGCCTTGTTCTTGCTTTGACAAAGAACAAAAAACTTGATCTTTATCTTTAGATCTTGAAGATAGCCACACATCTAGCTTGTCTTTAAGAAGTTCCTGTAGAAGCCAATTAACCGTAGTAGATGATGCCGCCTCTGCATCAAAGATAGCTTCTATCCATTGATCATCATCAGCTTTCAGTTTCTTTAACAACTTATCGGTGTCTTGCTTTGTGTTATTTTTACTGTCTGATAATGGATCCACAAGAAGTGATTGCACAAACTTCACAAGTAACAAAAGCTCATCAGGACTTGTTGAAATGTCGCAAGTCTGTGGCAAAATGCTCCTGGGGAAACATGTCATAGCCTTATCTCGATACTCAAACGTTATTACTTCACTACAGGAGACTCGATCTCCAGAAGTAATAGATAAAGTGACTTTTCCAGGTCTATGAGGAGGAGCTTCGCATCGAAGAACACCTTCCTTAATGATCTCAAAAGGAACTTCAGTATCCCCAAACATACAAGACCATGTAGATTGTCTTGGATCGCAGAGAAATGATCCCACGATTATCACCTGCGTCATCAAATTCAAACTTAAAAGCGGTTCTGATCGGATTAGATTATGCAGAACTACATAGATTGTGTAAGAGATTCACCTTTGTGGTTTCGTCCGAGTAACCCCATTCTGGTGCTAAGTCTAGGATGGTAAACTTTTTCGTCTGTTCAAGAGGCAGATCAATGTTATCTTCTTCATCCATCATTCTACAATACTCGCCGTTGTTTTTGTGATCTTCGAGTGCAGAATAACAAGCAGGGACTTCAAAAGAAGCAAGATCTTGAGGCAACAACAAAGTAGCTGAAAAAATTAAGAGACATTATCAGACCTAACCAATCTAAAACAATGGAAATCTTTAGCAAAGCAGAAGCCGTACATTGGTCAATCTGAGAACTGTAACTCCAATTGGAATTTTGCTGTAATCCTTTCGAAGAATTTGCTGTGCTTCCGCACTTTCAAACAAAAAAGCTTAGATTAGAAACATATACAAGATGATCTTCCTTGCTTGTTCTTCCCAAGTATACGAAGAGATTCACCTCAAAGTTTAGAACTCTAGGAGCCTCGCACGCTTCCAACACGTCTTTCCAAGATCCAGATTCTTGTTCTCCTCGCACTCCTTTGCCACCTGTGAGAAGAAACTAAATAAACTTCTTTAATTACATGAAATCGAAAAAAAATTCTGTACAATTTTTAACAAACCTGAATCATTTTTCTCTAGCATGAGATTGTTTGAATGATATTGAGTTCCAACATACCCACCGTAGCACCTCTCTAGTTTGTTATTCTCTGATCTGTGATGAACAGTCATAACAGGTTGATTAAAGTGATTGATCTCCTTACTACATTCCAAAACTTGGAGATTATCCAAACTTTCCTCTTGAATGTATAGTTCATCTAAAGTAGCAACAGTATCATCTCCTATACTTAGTTGTTCCTCAAGCCTTTTTAGAGCTTTTCTAACTTCAAATTCAGAAGAACTCGTTGTACTATCTCCCGGTGTCTCAACTCCGGTAGTCTTATACACAACTTCAGAGTTAGTCTCGGCAGTAGCTGGCGAACTAGATGAAAGCTGATGTCTGTCAATAACATCACTAGTGTAAAGATTATAGTTTGTGTTCTGAGTATCAATGGAACTTGGACTTGAGAAGAGAATAGAAGCATTTGGCGAGAACTGCAAAGCTTTTCCACTACTTAGTTTACCCTGAAAAGTTAAAGCAACCTTAACATCACGAAAAATGAAATCAAAGTTCCTTATCAGTATAACAGATCGGAGAAACTCACCTCTTTTCCCTCGCTTACATCCCTATAATGAACAAGAACAATATGTTCATATGCCCTGATACAAACAGTGATTAAACTTAATGTTAGAAAACTTTCCATCTGTGAGCAACACAGGACAAAACTCGACACAAAAGTATGAGTACTCACGGATCTAGCATCCAGTAGATACGCCTCTGAAAAGTCGGGTTATGCTCTCCATGTGCATAATAACAATTCAAGGCTTCAACAGTACCCACCTGTTCACAAACAAAGAACCCTTAAAAACACATCTCCTTTAGCTTACAATATACAAGTCCTGAGACTACAAATTAGCATAAAAGAGCTACCAACGCAGCAACAATTTTTAGCGAAAAATAAACAAAAGTATAATGCCCCAACCGCCCTTGGCCCCTTGCCATGGACCCACCTCTCTCCCGACCCATTTAAGGCGCTACTCCGAGTAGCTTTAAAGACTTGACGATTGACCCTGTAGAGTACCACGAGAGCTTAACACGTGTTTTGTCCTCACTCACACTATACATGTTTAACTCTGGAGTTATGACTGGATGTTTGACAGAAAATCTAAGTGCACTCTCGTGATATAGGTAGCCTATTCATTTTTCTAAAGCTTTCTTGCTATGCACCACCATCTCTTTGAAAATGGGGTGTTACAAAAAGAGTTGATTTACAAAACTAGGCTCAAGAATGTATGAAACACCTTAAGTCGTTCATGTGCTTCAGCAATAGCTCTTCCATCCTTCTTTCTACGCCATTGATGACCATCTTTACGGAAGAATTTAAGAACCCTTTTATTAAAAAGTAACAAAGACCCACCTGAAGAGAATTTTAGAAAATGTATCAAAATTAAATCTCCTGATCTCAATAAGTACTGAAATGAAGTCAACTTACTGGTAGGATTCTGAGGGGTTTTATGATTTAGCTGATATCTTTCATGATTCTGCAGTATAAAGTACACCTCAGGAGGTTTCAACCAACGATTGTGAGCTTCTTGGTATAAAGTATTAATGTCGAATTCTGGGACTAAAAACACAAAAGATTCAAACCTTGATTCAATTAAGGAGAAATGCACAAACTATGGTGATCAAGAGGCAAAAGGAGAAATAGAGAAAAATACACAGATCAAGAATAGAAGGCGATAAAGAAACGAAATTAGGTTTAGATGAATTCAATTTTGTTGTCAGAAACTCACCGGATTGCATAGCGTTTTAGGAGAAATTTGCAAAGTACAAAAAGTAGAGATCAGTTTGTTCTGAGTAGCTGCCGGAGAGCGGAGAGCGGAGAGGTGTGTGATGAAGCAGAGGAAAGTGTGAAATTTGACTTCAAAGATGGGCGCTTAACGACCGACGAACATTCTCTGAAACAGCGGGAGAGTTTTTTTTGTCCCACAGGTAGACACGAAGGTGGATGCATTGCTACAAGAGTAATCATCCTCTACGGTGCATACTATTGAAAGGAAGTTAACTATTGGTGGAATACAGAATTATCAATTTTTGACCCACCTGGCTGCTAAAAAGTGCTGCGCAGGCAAAATTCACCCCTGTTGAATTACGGAATTGACCTTGGTACGAAAGATATTATATAGATATTAGATATTAACAATAGGTAAGAATTATATAGAAAGCCTTTTATTAAATGAAAAGGTTGGAATGTTTTAATATACCAAACAAGCAATTGAATTAAATTAATAATTGGCTGTACATTTTACTCTATATAGAAAATTATCTATATTTGATGTTTTTCTTATGAATTAATTGTTTTATAGGAGATTATTAGGAATACCTTTTTCAGTTTCTAAAATTACTTTTATTTAATTTTATCAATATTACATATATTATTTAGAGAATACAAATATAAAAACCTCCAAATAAAAATACTTATTTTATGTTTTATACAATTATTTATTGTTTAAAAATATTTATGACTAAATTTAAGGTTAATGATAAATTTGTCTAAAATATGTAAAATATAAAAAATGAAATCATTATTTAGACATAATATGGTAAAAGTGTATGTATATATAACTCATAAATGGTAAAACTCTCGAATTTAAATAAAACAATAAAATTAGATATTACCCTTATAAACAAAAATTATAATAACATACTATAATCGATTATATTTTTTTAAAAATAAATTAAAGGAAATTTTTTTGACATGACCTAACCTTTCAATTTAATTTTTATGGTATACTAAGATTTTTGATGTTTTTAAAAATAACATTTTGTTTAATAAAACTCATTAAAATTGGAGGTATTTACGATTGTGATATTAATGAATATATATTTTTTTAATCTTAAATAATTTTTTTTTCTTTTGGACCAAAATAACCTTGTCTTGAACTTTGAGTCATCCATAGATGAAGACAAGTGCTTTAATGGAAAAATTTGATTTTGGTCGGTGGAACTTCATTGGTGTTAGAGTTTTTCATTGTAGTTTCGTCTGTGTTTAGTCAATCGTTATTTAGGAAGTTTAGAGAGTGGATTTACATTTTTAGGTTTTATTTTTTTTTGTAAATCGGTTGATTTGTTTTAGAAACTTGAAATTACGTATGTTTCTTACGGTCAAAGGTTTTGCAATGAAATCGGGAAAATAATTTTTTCATATCAAATGTTTAAAAGTGAAGTCGTGTGAGAAATTGTTTTTAGATTTGGAAACTATTTTTCGTATGGACTAACATTTTGTCTATGTTGGTCTACATTTGTCTCTGTAAAAACTACAGTCTAAGTCGATTAACTATACAAATGATTTACATACGACTTATTAATTTGGTTTATAATTCATTTGATAAAAAAAAATCAGATAAACATAAAATATAAAACATGAAAAAAAAAAGTTTTTTCATCTTAGTTAATAAATGCACATTCAACTTGTAAATTTGTAATACTTCAGAGTTTTCTGTTTTCAGCAGAAAACCAACATATACCCGTAGATGTTTCTAGATGTAGACCGACGTAAACCGAAGTACACCGACGTAGACTGACGTAGACCAAAGTAAACCGACGTAGTACCGATATAGACCGATATAAACCAAAGTGGACCGATATGTGAAATCTCATTTTCTCAAAATTGCTTAAAGTATGTGGATAGATCTTCGAAGATATGATTATGGAATACACATATAATAGAAACATCCGTAGTTCAGATTTTTAGAGGAAAATATAGTTCATTATTTATGTTTAGTGATATAATTTGTAAATTCACCTTGAAAATTTATTTTGATTTTTGAGATTGAAATAAATTACTTTTGCAAATGTGAGAAGAAACTCTAAATAGTGTTGTTTCTGTTATACAGTTTGTCAATGATATTCGTGGTTCCATTAGCCCTAACCCAAAAAGAACTCCAATCCTGTTTGTTCTACTTGGAAAATTATAAATTTTGGATAGAGATGAAGATACAAAGGAAGAGGAAACTCAAACTGGCCGAAAAAATTCAAATGCAAAACTAACTATGAATTATAGAAGAAGAAAGTACAATGGATAGATGCAATTAGGAAGTTATCATTGAAATAGTATCACACTACAAAGTTGAGTCAATATTACTAACTAAGTTAACTTAAATCCCAACAAACAAACACTACAAAGAAAGCGTACATTGTTAACACGGAAAATATGCTATCGTATGTAATACATAGCGAATTTATATTGATATAAGATCCAAGGGAGAGTGGATCTTGATGACAATTCAAGAGCAAGCAACTGGCCGAAGGGCGCTCTCTACTTGGTTCTTGGACGATCAAGGGGCGGAGATTAAGCAATTGGCCGACGGGCTCTCTTTGCTTAACCTAAGGGATGGAATGGTGGAGTGAAGTGACACCACACAAGCTGTGAGAAGGCTTGTGATAAGTCGATGAACTCGCAAGCAAGGGAAAACCGCACAAGCTTCAAACTCAAAACAAACGATAGGAAGAACTGCATTATTTTATTGATTTGGTAAAAACGTGAGGACTACAATGTCGCAATGGAGCTTTATAAACAACTCTTCGACCTTGACCTTCTGATCTCGCTCGTGGAGTACTATGCGTTTACTATGGGGTATGATGAACTTTAAAATTTATTAAACCTCTACTCGCCCCGACCACAAGGGGTGTTGCAGTTAGATAGAGGGTCGATCCACGGGACTAGTGCTAAACAATAAGAGATTAAGACACACGACTAAGCTAAGACAAAACGGTGCAGTTTGGGTGTCACGAACCAACTGTAAATTAAACTAACTAAAATTCAATAAAATAA